>CAIGRF010230711.1:33238-48592 GCA_903798235.1 Fraxinus ornus | reverse complement strand
ATTAGGGTTTGAAAATTACATTGGGTGGGGGTAGGGTGTATATAATTTAATTTTTATAATAATATTATTAATATATAATTAAATATAAAAAACTTGTATCTATTTTAAAAATTTCTGATTTTTGAAATTTATACTATAAAATCTGATTTTGGAAAATGAATCTCCAAAAGTAGGGAATGGTGTAATTTCCTCAATTTATAAATACTCTGAATAACGTTCTTTAAAAAATAGTGAGCCTCGAAAATTTTGAGAAGTCAAAAATCACTCATTTATTTAGAGCCTGTTTGGTAAAACTAAAAAGCTGATTAAAATTGAAAATATGACCGTTATTGGGTCACACACGTCTAATAAAAGTCAACAATAACGACTAGTTTTTCAATTTTAATCCGATTTTAATCTCTAACAAACACACTATTAATCACAATCAAATATTAATATTAATATCAATTACCGGGCCCCACCAACCATAAATATATATCCTCCCCTTGGACCTTCACTATTCATTCTTCACACTGTCAGTTCATTTTTTGGCTCCTTTGAGTTTTCCTTCTCTATTACTCTCACTTTTACAGTATATATAGTTGAAGAAACACAGAATGAAGGCAGCCATATTGAGCTCCCTTCTCAGGAGGAGCTCTACAGTTGCTCAGTCGTCATCGTATGTACTGCGCCGTGGCTTTTCGTCGGAGTCGGTTCCGGAGCGGAAAGTCGCCATTCTTGGAGCCGCCGGAGGGATCGGCCAGCCGCTGTCTTTGCTCATGAAGCTGAACCCGCTCGTCTCCAAGTTGGCCCTGTACGACATTGCCGGCACCCCCGGTGTCGCCGCTGACGTCGGCCACATTAACACCAGATCTGAGGTCCTTTAAGACTTTATCTGTAACTGTTTATCTTTATTTTAACTCGTTGCTCTTTTTGGTAGTTTTTGCTTTGCTTTTATTTCTTTTTTGAATTCTATATTTTATTAAGGGTTTTAGACCGTTCTTTCTTTCTTTCTTTTTTTTCCTGGTTGGTTTGTGTGCCTAATATCTGTTGGTTTATGTGGCTTGATTTATTTTATCGCGTTTTCTTTTGTAGAGCTTTGTAGGACTTTAAGTTCAACTACTTATTATACTAAATTTATGGACAAGGATTGTTTTGATTTGTAATAGAAACTTCGGCCTAGGAAATTATAAAGTTGAACCAAATTTTCTGGGAAAAGAGTTCTTTTTTATTTATTTTTCATATTCAACTGAAAATAGAATTCATGAACTCTTGTGTTGTAAATATGAGTCCTGGAACATGTGAAGAGAAACATTGCAAATGTAAAATCTCTTCGTCATTCTCTCTTCTTTGCGATACTGATTCGTTGGAAATATTAAATGATTTTTGGTTAATCTTTTCTTTCTAGTCCTGTGTGCTCATACTTGATCTTCATATCAATCTATGAAATTACAAGCTGTGTACTTTCAATTGTTTGCTTGTTTGTTTCTCACAAATTCTCTTGCACTGTTTGCTGACATAATTTATCCATGTATATGCTTGTATGCATAGGTGACTGGGTACATGGGAGATGACCAGCTAAAACAGGCTCTGGAGGGGTCTGATGTTGTCATCATTCCAGCTGGTGTTCCCAGGAAGCCTGGCATGACCCGAGATGACCTCTTCAACATTAATGCTGGCATCGTCAAATCTCTCTGCACTGCCATCGGCAAGTATTGCCCAAACGTGAGCCTGCCTTTCTTTGCATCTATAGATTTTCAATTATGGAATTTTACCCATGACTTAATGACACTGAATGTTTCAATCAGGCACTAGTCACCATGATTAGCAACCCTGTGAACTCCACTGTCCCAATTGCAGCTGAGGTCCTCAAGGGACTAGGAGTATATGATGAGAAGAAATTGTTGGGCGTGACCACACTTGATGTGGTTCGGGCCAAGACATTCTATGCTGGCAAGGCCAAAGTTAATGTGGCAGGTTAGTGTACATTTTATGAACTTACAGAGTAGCGCTTGCTAGCTCGTAACATTTTTTTGCATTGTTAAAAATATAGATCATTGCCTATATATTTTCTCTTTGTTGCAGATGTCAATGTACCTGTTGTTGGTGGTCATGCAGGCATAACAATTCTTCCATTATTTTCACAGGTACTCTCCCTTTGTGTTGATTTTCCCATTTTTGCTTATTGTACCATACTGGGAGGAAGTTATGTGTGTGTGCCTCATATAGGCTGACACTTGTGTTTTGCTGTTTGATATTAGGCCACACCAAAAGCCAATTTATCTGATGAAGACATTAAAGCACTCACAAAACGAACACAAGATGGCGGAACAGAAGTTGTCGAAGCTAAGGCAGGAAAGGGATCAGCTACACTGTCAATGGCGTAAGAGCTGTGCTTTCACTTGTTTCTGGATGTTTTCGGTGCTCTATCTCCCCCCCCCCCGTATAATCTTGGGTTTGAACATTAGATTTCATGTAGTGCTTGTGTGGAAGTGATTTTTTGAAAATCACTTTTTTCCACACTCATTTTGAACCACACATTCTCCCAAAAAAAATAAAAAAAATTCACTTTTCCGTGCTTTTTAACCAACATTTTCCAAAAAATCGCTTTCGAATAATTACTTGTACGCAAGATGTAAATGCTGTCTGTTCTATATCTAGATGACTTTGGCTTCAATATCACATCATTATATTTGGTTGCTGTTTGTCAATTTCAAATAACCACTCATAAAAGCCTTTTAAGTTCCAGGTTAAAACGAATGGTCTTATTCTATATAGAAAGCATCTCTTGTCAGATGACCAATAAAGGTACAGTCAATCTATTTACTGCTAGGTCTGGGAGTGCTAGCGAATTGGAAATTGGTATATTCTTGCCAAACTCTGGTATATTAGCAAATATGGATGTATACCTTAGTATTCCATATTATCCTTTTGGGAAAAAGTATCGTAATGAAAAGGTGAATTTTGAAATAGAAACTTATGCATGGCAATTACTCCTTTTACTTCATCAATAACAGCTAACAATATAGAAATTCTTTTAAGGTAAAAAATTTGCATTGCCTCATCTGAGCTCCTTAAAATTGATCACATTTTAATTTAAAGAAGCCTACCCTAGCCTAACCTGCCAAATCTTAACTAGGTGGGAAAATGTGTTTCTAAACCATAGCAAGACGTGTTAGTAACATTTTGCTATTTATGCTTTTCACTGGTTAATTTGATTAATATGTTCTGATAGCACAATGTTTTGGTCAGCTATGCGGGAGCCATATTTGCCGATGCTTGCTTGAAGGGACTTAATGGAGTCCCAGATGTTGTGGAATGTTCTTTCGTGCAGTCAACTGTCACTGAGTTACCTTTCTTTGCATCCAAGGTGAGTTCAAATATTTTGTGCTAGATGAGTTGATATTTGTGATTGAGAATGATAGCTTTCAGTTGGAATCTCATGGCATGTGGTCTCATGTCGCATATATGAGCTTTCAGTTGAAATGAATTTCTGGAGAGAGGGCAGTATGTTTCATGATGCAATGAGAAGCCACTTCATGCATGCTGTTACTCGACCATGAGTATGACCATTTCTTTTAACTTCACAAAGAACCTTAGCTTATGATGGCTATTGAAAATTACCAAAAATTTTCCAAAAGTGGAAGTATTGTCAATGAAGCTAGTCAAGGATAAGTGGAGAATGTTAATTTAATGAAAACGTGGGTGGACATTTGGCTGTTCATTACCCTTCTTTACCTTTTTATATTTGCTGCTCTCGTGCCTCACCTCTGAAAGGCTGTGCTGGTTCCCGATTTTGTTCTTTTGTGATTGGCAACTAATTTCAGTGTTGTGTGCAATACCAGGTGAAACTTGGGAAGAATGGTGTGGAGGAAGTCCTAGGTTTGGGTCTGCTGTCTGACTTCGAGCAGCAAGGCCTTGAAGCTCTCAAGCCGGAGCTGAAATCCTCCATTGAAAAGGGAATCAAGTTTGTCGAACAGAGTTAAAACGGTTTCTATGGAACAATTTTGCATTTTTTGTTCCCCGTGCTGGAGTTTCTCGAGCACATTATTCAAACAATGCCAACTAAATAATCAAGTTGTTCACATGTGAACTACGTTTGCTTAGTTATGCTAGTTGCTTAATGTGTGATATTCACTCTTAATTAAGAGACTAAAAATTCCATCTTGAGTTAGATTAATTCAAGCTTTTAATTGATGGATCATGTTACATGTATCTACTACTCACGAGGGGGATGGAGACCACATTGTCAAAATTTTTAAATACACACGGATCCCACGCATTATGTGAGAGGGGGTAATTCATTATGTACAAATGGATTAACCCTTAATTGATTGCCCCACATCTTTCCAGAATTTTCTTCAGGGAATACTGTAGTATAACATAGCTTTGTTTTGTATTTTACACTTTATGGAGAAAGGAGTGAAGGTTCAAAGAATCAAATTATGTACCCTCTCCCCTAGTCAGGAAGGAGGGGTAATCTATCAACAGTGAAGGCAGCTCCATTTGTTTCAGCATTTGTCCTGTATAATTCATCGATTTGAGCGGCATCATCAACTCCACTCGTGTCCCGGTCTTCATTTCCCGTGATCGGAAAAGGAAGTATACGAAGACGCACATCCAGCTCACCACCAACTCTCTCTGATTTAAGCTTGTATTTACGAATGAGATCCTTCTGAAGCAACATAATGTTGGAAGACCGGGGAAGTAGGTCTACAGGTTCTCCTTTTGGAATCACTATTTGCTCAATGGCTATTCTTGCCTCCTGTGAAGAGAAAAAACAAAAACAAGAACTCGTGAGCAAGATGAAACCATAAATATTTGAGGGTTAACTGAAATGAATCTAATCTTTTTTCCCTACCAACTCTTTTTCAATAAGAAAATTTTGTTTTTTTTCTTTGACGAAAACTTAGATGGTGAAGCATGGGCGGTGGTCGGCTGAATGGAAGGTCCAAGGAAGGAGAACTGTCCAGGCTTGTTCATAAGCTTGAACTAGCGAGATATAGGCTCAAGCTAGACGGAATGAGATCATATGCGGAATAGAGAGTCAAAACAGAGCCAAGTACTAATCAAGAGAACTACTATCCACGAGTAGATAGGAAGAGACCAAAACACGAGCTGATCTAGACGCGTTCGTCCTCCTCAAATAAATGATATTCCAGACCAAATGAAGTTTCTCCCTCAAATAACTAACTTTGCCCCAAAATAAAACCTCTCTTATCGCATCACAGGGTCGTCCTCAAAGTCTCTAGAAATCCCACTCCCAATGTTTCTCTTAGCGCATTTTTCCTTGTTATAATGGCGTGTGTTGGTAGGTTGCTTCTTTCAGAAGCTACTCTTTTTATTGCAAAAGTTGTGCATATAACATATTTCATTAGACATGAGAATGAAAAGGGTACAATTGACAATTTCCATAAAAAATGGCAATTCTAACAAAAGTTTTCTAAAGAAGACATATTTCAAATCCACTAGTCAATTTTTGCTAAATATTAAATTCCCAACTAAAATACCTTATATGATATCATGTCTTACACTTGATTGAATAATTAGATTATTGAATAACATCAAAGAACCTTCATCAGAATCTCAGTAGATTGTGTACCATGGTTAATAAATTTCATTTATGCAGTAAGCAATATTGGCTGCACAAACCATAATTTACTCAATAAACCCTCATAATGTAGTAAATTGTATCATCACGGAGATTGAACCCAAGATACACCTTTTATCCCATAAAACTATCCTTATTTTCTAATCATCAATTGATTGAGATAAAAGCAAGCAGCCACTTTGCAATAGCTAGCCTTTTTATTAGTGTACTAACTAAAGATGCCCATAAGTAAGAATTTAGTGTATAACACGACGTGTACAAGAAAAAACATTTTTATGTACGAATATATGAATATGTTGTGTATTTATGAGAGAGAACTTTGGGATTACCTCCAAGGCATCAATTTTTTCTGTCTCATTTGCCTTAGCTTCAGTTTCAAAAGAGTCATAACCATCAGCATAATCAGTTACTAAAGCCTGTATGGCTTTTGTTAACTGTGCCAACGAGTTTGCCTGCAGAAGGAACGGGGAAAAGGAAGAAAAATGAATGTCCAGAAAAAAGATGACACAAACGAAGGAAACAAAACTGTGAAGATAAGATAAGAACCAAGTATCATTTTTATTTTATGAATTAATTGTATGATGAAGATGAGTACAGAAAAGCAACATTTACCATTGACAAATTTACCTTTGCAACATAAATAGGAATGCCATGAGATCTTGCGGCAGCTTGAAGCCGAGAATTCTTCTTGATTTTAGACTGCAAAGCAAGCATTACATCTGCTTCGCTGATATTGTCAGTAAATTCAACTGAATCATCAATGCTTAACTGTTTAATCCCTTGTATCATACTTGCCTCTGATATCTACACGACCCACTCAATAGTATAAGTTCAATATGCTACAGGTTTCATAAAGCAGCTAAGCAAGATACAGCAGATATTTTTGACCATATTGACAAGTTGAAAGTATATCATCAGATGGATTTGACTATATCCATTTCCAGACCCATAACTTGTGAAAACTCCCCAGATAACATAATTAGAGGAAGGTGTCAACTAGTATAGAAACATATTTTATGTCAGGCCCCCGTTTTTATCCAGGCCAGTCCTTAGAAATGAAACTTAGCACCAAGTTTCAAAATATTTTGTGTTTTGAACATAAAGGTTTATTTAAACTTTCTATACCAGGATTAGATAAATACAGGAAGGAAAAACGGATTCATATTATTTCTACTACTTCGGAGCACACAAGTCCTCAAATATCTTGGGATTTTTTCTACTCAATTTCTACTCAAATATCTAGGCTTATATTGATATCTTTAACATATTTACATTTTTACTTCTTCACTATGGTAAACCATTAACCTGAGTGTTATGAACTCAGGAGGATGAAGTTAAACACCTAAGCAGCAAGATGTAATTCAATCTATAACTATACATACGTGAAAGATCATATACATCCTCCCTCCCCCAACAAAAAGAAAGAAAAGAAGAAGAAAGAACTCAGCATTCTTATAATTTTGACAAGGGGATGGCTACATGGAAAAGAACCTCCATCTTCCTTGTACCCTCTCTCATTCTCAACCAAACCAAAAATAAGGTCCTATATAAGGTACAATTCCAGAATCTATTTCTATTCTTTCCATTATTTCTTGTTCTATTTTTGTCATCTGCTTTGTCTCCAGGGACAGTTGGGGTTATTGCTTCCATTTGAAGCCCAGAATATTCGAGAGAACACTTTGTAGAAATAATCTAAAAATGGCAAAATCATGCTATTTCCCAAACTGCATAAAAATTAGCTGGCCTAGAGAACCAATGACCATGAAGTCATTGACAATTAATTCTAGAAGGGATAAAACAACTTCACAAATACTACAGCCACGTTTGGGCTGGAATTCAGATTACAGAAACTATGGTTGCTCGCAGTAATCAATTATTAATTCAGAGTTGTGGATCGAGTTTTAAGATCTCTATAGATAAGAATGTATTCATGTTACCACAATAAAAGATTTTACTAAATATTAAAAACCTAATATTATCAGTTTTAATGGATTCAGAAAAGAGTGAATCAAGGTCAGTCTACTTGTGTGATAGTGGTTCTCACCCCATAAAGAAATATACATAGGGCATCCTCATCTTTACAACACTTTGCTTCTGAACCAAACTCTGTATAGTCAAGTGGACCATCATTCAATTCCAAGCCATCTTCAACCGCACTTTCAGCTATCGTCTCAGATGAATCAGAAATGAAAGGCCTTTGATCGGCTTCATCTTCTGATCCCTGATTTATCTTCCGAACCTCAAATTTTGGGTAATGGCCTTCTCAAGATAGAAGTAACAGAAAATTAATTAATGAAGCAAATGTCATATCAATATCCATCAGGATGGTAAATAAAAAAATTGGAAATGAATATTGCAACAGAAAAATTATTTTGTGTAGGTGGAATACAAAACCTGAGAGTAAGGCATCTACTGTTGCATCTAAATTACGATGAACTCGCAACTCAGTCTTGGAAATTATCTCAACTCCACAGCTAAAAGTTGATGGTCCTTTCCTTTCCAACACTGTTTTTTGGACACCCCTCCGACTTGCCTCTTCATCACCTAATGTCACACTCTGGGAAAGAATTGCAAGAATGTGACTGTTTGGCAAAGGATAAAAAAGTAACAATTTGGACAAAAGCTAATCCCTGAGACAATAGACTGAAACTTCATGGTGTGAGGAACATTTATCTATTAATTATACATTCTCTCTTAACTTCTACCTTTTACGATCCTCATCATTCATATTTCATTCCCTAATAACAAGCACACGTTCTCGCGCGCACATTCATGTATGCATGTACATATTTATACATACAATACCAAATGAAATACCTAATTAATCTTGGAATTAAATCGAACAAATTCCAAAATGTGAACAGAGATTATTTCCTTATTAACAATACAAATTACACGTTATGTGATTGACCAAGATTTCACAGATCTTTCAGACAAATCATTGGGCAAAGTGTGTGAAGTCGTAATTCCCAGAAAAAAAATTCATCCATAATCTTCTGTTTAAAAATTTGAGGTTCCATTATGGAAATCCTCTCATCATTTAGCCTAATTAAGACATATACATCAATATTTCCTTGATTCACTTGGGAGTAAACCATTTTATTTGTGATTTTTGCATGACTTAGTAGACATACCCTTCGTGGGTACCCCATTTCTGGTTGACTGGGTACATGCCTGTGAGATCAAGATCAGCATTTCCATTTGGCATCAATAGAGAGGGCATTATTTAACTTTTCCAACACATTAATCACTCATCAAAAATTACCTGCACTTCCCCAACAAGCATTTCCAGTGCTGGATTCATCACTAAATTTTCTATGGTTACTCCATGAGCTGTTGCTACTAACTGAATTCCACGTTGTGCAATTGTGCATGCGGCCATTGCTTCAAGTTTTGTGCCAATTTCATCAATTACAATTACTTGTGGCATATGATTTTCAACTGCTTCTATCAGCACCTATATAATAATAGGTAAAAAACAAAGATCATGACAAACCATTTTTAATCTGTTGACAAAAACTGAATTGTAGGAAATTCATTTGAATGAGAGTTTCTCATCAAGAAAGTGTTTTTTATCCAAAAGAAACTTTTTATATATAAATGTCCTTATATGTACTCATGAGGCATGCAGAATATTGGAGCACACAACGAAGGAAAGTCAAATAAACATTAGTACAAATGTCGCTTACAAGCCTGAAAGCACCTTGTTTCTAGACAATTGAATGCAAATATTATTTAGTAATCCTTATGAAGAGATTCTTGGGATATTCTTGGAGAACTTGCCATAGACACATCCACCTAAGGCAAAAGAATAAGAACTATTATAGAATTTATTTTGATTTATTTTCTATCCATAGTTATTGGGTTACAATTAGGTAATTTTCCATTTTCATGGTTTGGTTAATTTAATTCTATTGTCTGAAACGTTAAGCATTAACAGGAGTGGAATATTTGATTTACATAGAACATTGAATAGATTATTGAGATACTGAAATTTCCTTCTCCAATTCTTGTCTCTAATCTCTCCTTTTCCGCTTTTTCTCTCTTCTCTCTCTCTCTTTTTGTGTTTACTATACCATTTTGCATCACCTTAACCTTCCAAGACGCAAAATTTCTTGCTTGAGTTTTCATAACTACTAAGTCATCAGCTCAGTGTGACTTCATTTTCCTACCACAAACCATTCCATTATAGAGGCATACTTCTAATAGTAGAGAACTCATTTGATCAACCAAAAATTTATTGCATCTTAAGAGTAAAACTATAATAAATAAAAATCTAAGTGGCATAAAAAGTGAAAAGCTTCAAAGCAAAAAATAAATAAATAAATAATGATAAAATTAACACCGATAGTAATACATGTTAAAATGCAACAAGTATATGTTTAACAAAGAACTCACCATGAACATACATTTTTGAGTAAACTCAATGTCATAACTTCGCATATATATAGTCGACTAGATACTAATCCAAAATATCACTTTGGAGTTTATTAAAAGAGTTCACCTAGAATTATTTAATTCCACGTCATATCTGCAATCATATGCACACTTTTGAAGGGACTGGGTTGTTCTAATTGCATTTTAACTTTGTTGACTACATAGAAAGGTAACTGCATTTCACACCTTATGTTGCATATCGGTATGCGGAACTTGCATTCTCCGAGCGTTACCTACTCCAGCATGAGGTATATCCCCATCCCCACCAATCTCATTCGAGGTGTCAACAATCATTACACGCTTTTGGTAGTCATCTGCAAGCATACGAGCTATGTCCCTGGGATATAGGATATGTAGGTCAAAACAACAATTAGCTACTTGCTGAAAAACTAGCAAATAATTTCTTGCTACGGAAAATCATAAATGTGGATATGGTGAACTAGCATCACTAGAACATGGAGACAGAATAACTAGAGTGTCTTTTCTTATAAGCACATACAGATACTAACCTGATAATAGTGGTCTTCCCCACCCCTGGGGGCCCAATAAGTAACAGAGAAGCCCCAGCTTCAACTAAATCTCTCAACAGGTTGGCACTTCCAGACACTGCTCGACCAACACGACAAGTCAAACCAATAATTGCACCTTTCCGATTCCTAACGGCGCTAATGCGGTGCAAGGTTCTACTAATTCCTGCTCTGTTATCAACAGCAAAGTCACCAACCTGTAACGTAAATACCAGTAAGTAGCAATACTTCAATTGCATTTCTGTTGTTTAAGAAGGAAAAACAAAAGGAAATGATCGAAGACATGGAACTAACTTTCCTCCTGTTTTTACTTCTACTACAACAGAGACCATGTGAAACTCAGTAATTATGTTGCGTTGTATAAATTAAAATTGGAAGAAGCAAATAGAACACAAATGCCAATGTATTTCATTAATCTTTATTCACACAGTGTTTATTTACATCATTTTCGCAAAAAATAAATAAAAAAGAAACAAAGTATCTTCTCATTTCTTTGCATTTCCTTCCTATTATGCAGACACCAGAAAAAGTCATCCTCGTCATCATAATAAAGTAAGAATGTGTCTCAGATTGAACTATCATAAATAAATAAATAAATCACGTCTATCAGAAACTAATCAGACTTTAAATAGAGCAGAATCTCGCTATCAAAATAAAAATGGAGGCAAAATCAGAATTAAAAAACAAGTATTACTATACCTGTGAAGTGGCGTATTGGATATCCTCTATGGTGATCGGGTGATCCGACAAGACATAGTCACCTGACGGGAACCGAGCCAGCGGCTTTCGTCCCATATCCATGACCACCTCAATCAAGTTCCGGAGCTCTGGATGCTCGCTTACCCTCCGCCGCATCTCCTCAGGCAAAAGCGCCAGAAGACGGCCCAATTCCACATCAAAACCGTCACTATCGCCTATTGAATTGTAATAAGAAGAAGAAGATAGGGACGAAAACAATCTTACAGTGGGATGAACCCAGAGCTTTCGTGTACAGGCTGACCCGAGCCATATAAATTTATAATCGGCGAGTTTATCGAAATGGATGAATTTGAGAATTCGGGTCGGACTAAGATTTGGGTTTCGAGGAGGCGGAGAGAAGCGGAGCGGGCGGTGGAGCAGTGGAGAGAAATGGAGCATTGGTATTTTGGCGGTAAAATGAGCATGTCTCGTTAGGTTTTGGAATTTGGGGATTTCTTTGTTGACAGGTGGAGAGTTCGCTTTTGAATTGAGTTTCGCTCACCTTATCCTCCTACACAAGCGTGTAGGTGCTGTTGTGATTGGTCAACATTTTTTTTTTTAATTTTTTTGTTTGCCTTGTCAAATGAAAAATTGCCAACGGTATAAATAGCGTATATTAAAGGTTGAACCCCAACCTTGATGCCCCCCACTGACCCTGCCTTGGACTATCGTGGAGGAGGTAAATCGCAGGATGTGCCTCCCAGGAGCCAAGGTGGAGAGCTTATGGATAGGCCTGGGCTATTAACCCTATGGTAACTCCCGCTTGCAACAAAGTCAATTCCACCTTGTTGGGAATCGAACTCTGCACACTACCGCGCTGAGCCCTAACCGTCCTCCCCTTTGCCACTAGGAGATTTGCCCTGGAGGCTATAAATAGCGTATATTAGAAAGCATCTCATGTGTTGAAACACTCGTTACAAAACCTTTTATTTCTTTTTCTTCTATCATTCTTCTTTTTGTTTTTATTAGGGATAATTTAAATAACAGTACCAAATCTTTCATTTGTGTATCTAATGTATCAAACCTTTCAAAAATTAGCACTTGAGGTCCAAATGGATAATTTATGATAGTTTGATCGTTATTTGACCAAATAATTGACATTGACAATAATTTTGTATAATTTTAAAAGGTTACAATAGTAACTTTACATTTTTTATAATAAGATAACTAAAATCAAATAATTAAAATTAAAACCAAGAACTAACTTCTTATTCTCCATCTACCCCACACATACTCATACCCATACCCATACCCATACCCACCCCAAAACCATCACCATCACTACCGGACGGTTTAACCGCACCCACCCAATGTCGAAGAGGAACTGACTATAGCAACTCCCTCAAACAACGTCGCCACACCCACCCGCCACTGCCAGCCGCTCCCGCCTCAACCTCCAGACTTTTATCACAGAGAAGAACAAGCAGTAGTGCTCGCCTTTGAGCTCTCTGTGTTCAATTTTAAAGCTGATTATCATCTCAATCGAACATTCACGCCATCTCCACCATCTCTTTGTCATAACCTTTTATCACCATCAACACATTCGTTTAATAGCATTACCACTTAAACCATAATAATGGCAAAATCTCAAAGAAAAATCTGATTTTGAAATCAATTTTGAATTTCAAATCTGAAACACAAATATGACAACTTGAAACTGAAAAATAGCATAGCAAATTATAGAAAGAAATTGAAAATAAAGTTCCATAATCACAAGCTAGGGTATTTAATTTGGAAGAGTTGTTGAGAGCTTCAGTCGAGGTTTTGGTGAAGGGAATAGTCGAATTCTTTGCTATCTTCTCGCAAATATTTGCTGTCTTCTTCCTTGAATTGAATTTGTTTAATAAAAATGGTGGATTTGGAGGTAGAAAGAGAGGAAGAAGGTGGGTGAGTCTCGAATTATTTTTTTCTCTTTTCTTTGTTTAAATCAGGTGAATTAGAGACGGTTGTGGTAGTTAGCATAGGTGGCGGTGGCTGTGGCTGTGGTGACGATTTTGGGGCAAGGGAAGGGGTTGTATGGAGATGTGGAAGAAGGAGATGGTTTGGATGGGTTGTTTTTTTATCTTTTTTTTTATTATTATTTAATTATTTTAATTTATATAAAAAATGTAAATTTACTCATTTACCTTTTAAACATTAGTCAACATTTCGTCGATCGTGGACTTTTGGTTAACTAACGATCAAATTAACGGAAATAATCCGTTTGAACCCCATGTGCTAATTTTTGAAAGGCTTAATACTATAGTTAACACAAATGAAAAGTTTGAGCAATGTCTGCTATTAAATAAAAAGTTTGGTACATTGGTTGCAATTTTCCCTTTTATTAAGGATGATTAGCATAACATCCCCAACTTTTGTCTATTTTGTGGAAAACTCCTTATTCTTTAATTTTGGTGCAAAACCCTATAAGAGTCTGTTTAATTAGGGATGAATGCGGTTCGATTTGGGAGGTTTATGTTATATTTTCAACTCAAACCATTTTATGCGGTTTGAAATTTTTCCAAATCAAACCAAACCATTACTTGCAGTTTGGTTCGATTTTAATTCGCGGTTTATCCATCGACATTATAGTTATATATTTAAAACAAGGTAACAAATACATTTAAACAAGAACTAATAATGTTAAATTACATTCATATTTGTTTAAAATTAGATATATTTGTTTGAAATCTATTTGGAATGAATTCTCCAATACTAAAATTTATAATAAAATATTGTACATCGTGATATTAGCATTTAGCATCATGAATAAATAAATCTCACAATCTATATGGATTTTCAATAAANGAAATCTATTTGGAATGAATTCTCCAATACTAAAATTTATAATAAATTTTTGTACATCGTGATATTAGCATTTAACATCATGAATAAATTAATCTCACATTCTATTTGAATTTTTAATAAAGCAGGGTGAATTTATATCCTGTATTGCATTTTTTAATGATGTATATTAATTTGCTGGAATATACACGAAAGAGGTCTTAAAACATGAAAATGTGCAATGCAAAGCAATATAGTCAACCTTTCGTTGTAAAACGTTTAGATTAACCAAAGCCTAACCAGGTGAGTATTGTATTGTACACTCAAGTGCAAACACCATGAGAAAAATACCAAATAAACAACAGAAAAATATGGTTGTTCAACATTGAATTGCAATGATAAAAAAATGACACCGTTCTACATATACTAAACTAGAGTGTACGCACACACAAAACTAAATGATCAAGTCTACATTTTATTCACTATCTTTATCCCAATTAAAATATTAATACTACTATTCATTCAAAATTAGAGAAAAGGAGAAAACAGAAAGAAAAATTCATTCAAGATTCTCTACTTAAATTAGTTCTAAATCTTCTTTTACGTTTCTAGAGAGAGAAAATTAAGGGTTTTGATCTCAATTTTTAATTGCTCTTATATAAACAAATTATAAAAAATTGTTTTGATACACAAGAAAAAGGAAAATAGGCTCACATTTAGAGTCACAATCAGTAGCGGTAGATAGTGGTGGAGAAACGACGTCGACGGCAGCAGGTCACAAGCGTCGAGTTGGCACTGCGTGGCATGCGTTAGCGCTACAAGATAGAGGGAGGGAGCTAGAGCTTGGTAACTTTGGTTTGCTTGTGTTTTTGCAAAGGCGTAATTGCATATATGGCTATGCAACATTCACAATTTCACGATCAATTCATTTTGTAATTATGGATCTAAATTTTATTTTTTTTAACTAAGGTCAAACTAAATACTAATGACAATGACTTACAGACTTATTTGTTATACATGAGTTATATTAATTAAATTTGTACCCTCCAAGAAAGTATACTTTAAATTCTAAAAACAATACTTTAATAAAATTTATATATGAGAATTTATAATTTAATAAAAATATTTTTTAATTAAAAAAGTGCGGTTTAGTTTAATTTTTTGCTATTTTAAAAATTTGAAACCTAAACCAAACCATTTTGAAACGGTTTGGTTCGGTTTGAGAGAAAAAAACCACGGGTCCACGTGGATCCAAACCAACGACTTCGGTTCGGTTTGCGGTTTCGCGATTTTTTTGTA
>CAIGRF010230711.1:11875-31196 GCA_903798235.1 Fraxinus ornus | reverse complement strand
TAATTTTTGAATAAATAAACTTTAGACCTGATTTTTAAAAAATAATCTTTTAACACTTGATTTTTTATAATTTCCCCTAAATTAAATATCAAACATGCACTTAATTATCCAAATATCGTGGAAAACTCCCCTTGCTGTCCACATCTATTAAGTTATCCGTTAAAATGAATTTTGAAGGCCAAAATTAATTTAAAAAAAAACATTGAGGGCAATCAAAAACAAGAATGTTTTAAAGTTTCATTTTAGAATATGAAATGGAAGAAATTTGAAGCTAAATTATAATAAAAATTGAATTTGCTTGCAATAATGGGACTGGGCAAAGAAAAAGAAGAAGAAGAAAAAATTGGTTCGAAATTGATTTTTTTTAATTTCATTTTCCCATTTTAATGACAGTGAAATTGGGTTTGAAATTGTTACGAAGAAATCAACTCTAAATCAGAACAGAAAACCTGCAGCAAAAGAAGCCATCAAAACACCAATTATCCATCCAAACCAGCGAATCCTTGCTTCACTATAGACAGAAACCAATACTAACACAGCAGACCTTAACCAACAGCAAC
Organism: Fraxinus ornus; assembly: GCA_903798235.1. Lineage (NCBI taxonomy): Eukaryota > Viridiplantae > Streptophyta > Magnoliopsida > Lamiales > Oleaceae > Fraxinus > Fraxinus ornus. Next base: position 30,636 of record CAIGRF010230711.1, on the reverse strand, counting down.
TGTATGAACAAAAAAATTCAACGTTATCAAACCAAGTTACAAACAATACATATCAAATGTCAACAAATTTATCTAAACACCGATCTGAGAACGTGAATATTCAACTTATATATGTGAAAATTTCAGTACAATGGCGTGTAGAGACTTCTCATGTGTACAAAAATGTGAAAACTGTATGTTGATTTTGGATTTTTTGGTGGATTATCGAGCATTTCTACGTAGATTTCTCTTCTTGGTTCCTTTCCTACTTTGACGTTTAAACAAAAATGATCTTAGGCAAATATGTGGAGATGATGAGACAAAAACATCCTTGATATTTTTATTGATTTTGGCCTTCAAAATTCATTTCAAACTAAACAGCAGTGGACGGTAGGGGGTATTTCGCAACATTTGGATCATCCAGGGACTTTTTGCGCTAAAATCAAAAAATAGAGGGGTATTCTATAAAACATGCAAAAGTTAGGGGGTATTGTGTCAATTACCGTTTTATTAATTATTGAATTGAATATACCAAGAGATATCCCATAACCAGAAATTGGGAAATTATCCATCGAATCGATCCAAACCATCAAACCAAACTGATTCGAATCAGTCTGGAGGGATGTTGGGTGAGGGGATAGGTTTAAAAAATTGATTTTCAATAAAAATATTTTTGAACCCGACAAATCGAATCGATCCAATCGACTCAAGTAATTGTGTTGACATATTAAATTGAGTTCAATCTATAAGAGCCGTAGATATTAAAATCGGATTAAAATTGAAAAATTAGCTGTTATTGTTGACTTTTATTAAACGGGTGAGACCCAATAACGACCATATTTTCAGTTTTAATTGGATTTTAATTGTTACCAAACATGCTCACAAAAAATCGAGTCAGTTTTGGATATGCCAACCTTCATGCGACTATGATCACATATTTAACTCATTTGACAAATGATGAAAACGATTCCTTGTGCGTGCCTTGCACGCTAGGAATAATTTTGTATTTAAATGAAATATTGAATTTTGGATAGCAACTCCATTCAACCGGTTCACATACATGGATTCGATTTCTAGTGGACTGAAAATTTTACCATTTTCGAGTCAATGTCATGATATCATTCCTTAGAGATGAAGCAATAAATAAAGAGAGAAATAGTGAAAAAGCGAGGTGGAAAAAACCAGAAAAAGCAGTAACAGATCATTTTCAAGGGTTAGCAGAAGTTGCCAACATGTCTGGCTATGCTTAATCACAAGCAAAAGTTTTCTAAAACAGTAAAAAGATTATTTATTTTATACTTTACGGGCAAATGTTCTGAAAAGTGCGTTTAGACGCCGTCGAGGCGCGCTTTATGTTTTCTGACACCTAAACTTAGCGATAGGCCAGCTTAGGCTCGTAAAAACTTGAAGCTTTGCCACCCAGCCACGCTTTTTAAGTAAATATTATAACCTCAACCAAACATGGTCTTAGCTGTAAATGAGATAAAAAGAGTGTTCCTGTGTTGGTATTTATGTTTCCAGGGTGTACAAAAACATCAGATGCAGTACCACCTATATATAATTACACACTCATATATAGAGTTTTGTGGCAAGGCAAATTCTTTTATTTACCATTAATTACCTTTTAGTTACTGTATTTAAGATGAGGAAAATGAAAAATTTTCAAGAAAAACTGAAGGGTTCTTGATTTAGCTTTGATATTCAACTGGGATAGAACTCTAGCTAGTAGCGAAATTATCTCTCTCTTTGATTCCTGCAGGTTTGGTAAAAACAGGTACTAGACTAGCGTGTATAGATCTAGATAGCCCTAATCCCTATCATCGAAAGCTGTGAAAAGTAAGATTTAAGAAGCACAAAGATGGGTTAGTTATGGTTTAACGTTCTGTTCTCTGAGGGGATTCGGAAAGTTCAATGGAATTAGTTTCAGATTTTGCAGAAACACAACTGTAATTGATAAACAAGATTTCAAAAGTTTTCTGAATCAAGAAGTTCATAATAATTAATAAGGGTTTGAGTCTGGATTCTGTTAGGACTCCTCGCCGTAATTTCATCTGAATCAGAACCAAAATCAGGTAGTAACAAACACTATATATAATATATGTAGAACAAGGTGAAGGAGGTGAAGAAGAACCACCAGAACCGCCGCCGCCCAAAAAACGTTTGTTCTTGAATTCATCTGCTTCCTTTGAGGCAAGTGCTGAACATGCAAGATTGCGGAGAAAAATGGAAGAGAATACTCGTAGCCAACAAATACCGTCAAGAGTAGGGCTGAGGAACCGTACTGGCGGCGATATAGGTGAAGTCCATGGTTGCCACATTGTTCGGCCCACCGGGAGAAAGGACCGGCACAGTAAAGTATGCACCTCCAAAGGCCCTAGGGACCGCCGTGTACGCCTCGCCGCTCACACTGCTATTCAGTTTTACGATCTCCAGGATCGGCTTGGCTGTGACCGCCCTAGCAAGGCGATGGATTGGCTCATCAAAAAGGCTAAGCCCGCCATTGATGAGCTCGAGCAACTTCCTGCAAGTAATCCCACAAATTTCTCGGCAGAAAATGCTATTTTTGAGCAAGAACAGGCTCGTGTGGTGGACCCTAATACTGCAGGTTCTTCGAGTAAAATGGCAATGACTATGTTGGAAAATGAAAATGGGCTGCAAGTTTTGCACCAGAGCAGTAATGCGGATCCCAATGCAAGTTTTCTTCCTCCGTCCCTGGATTCGGATTCCGTTGCAGATACCATAAAGTCATGTTTCCCAGTAACCAGAAGCCAGAGTCAGGATCTGAGGCTCTCTTTGCAGTCATTTCAAGATCCACATATGCTCCACCACCACCAGCCTCAGCCGCCTCACCACAAGAACCACACTCACAACACTGAAGAAGCATATTCTCAGCATCAAGACCCAGTCAATGGAACCACCTTACTAGGATTTGATGGGGGCTATGCAGGGTGGTCTGAACATCATCAGCACCAGCCCAAAGAAATAAGCCGGTTCCAGGGGCTGGCTCCTTGGAACACCGGCGGAGATATCTCCGGTGGGAATGGTGGAGCAGTAGGATATCTGTTCACTTCGCAGCCAGCACCGCAGCCAGTGCTGCAGCGGCTGTTAGGCCAAAGCCAGTTTTATTCTCAGGGGGGACCCCTTCAGTCCAGTAACACACCTTCAATTCGTGCATGGATAGATCAGTCAACCATACCTAACACCACGGCTGACCATAGCCACCAGCATCATCACAATCCAGTAGCCGTGCCAATTTATCCATCATCAATATCTGGTGTTGAATTCACCTCTACGGTAGGCGGATTCTCAGATTTTCACATTCCTGCACGAATTCAAGGTGATAAAGAGGAGCACGGTGGATATACCGACAAGCCATCCTCTGCTTCCTCTGATTCTCACCATTGAATTTACTTCACATAGCTGGAATTGCTCTCTTCTTCATGAACAGGTGATCTTCTAAATTCCAATTTTTAATTTATTTTAACTATATTCAATCTATATATCCACTATGTTATGATACAGCAGATACTATTACGATGGGCTCAATTTCCTGGATGCTATCTGTTTGTCCAATAAGAGAATCCTTGAAAATGCAAGTATTCACTGTCATAGATGATTTGTGGTTCTCAGGAGAGTCTTTAGCGAGTTAAATTCAATGACGCTGACTGTGGGAAAGAAGAATACTGAGTCTAGTTTCAGGTTTTTCAATCCCAGTTTGCTATTATATGTATCAGTTGTTCTATATTTCAGCTTTACTTTCATATTTTCTTATCCGAGCGACTAAGTAAAACTCAACTTTGGTTCAAGCCATTTGAATTTCTTTCTGTTTTTCTTGTTGAACTTGTTGTTTTGCTGCTATCTGATTAATTCTGTCATGAATTAGGTTTATTTCTTGATGAACTAATTTTCATAATTGCTCTCCTTACCATTTTATATTTTCCTTCGAATGCTAGCTCCATCAGGTCATTGACTTTCTTGACCTTCTAACACTGGGCAAGCGTAAGCAATTAAACTATCGACTGTGCACATCCCCATATATAATTTAGCACGAGATTCTGAGTTTTGCGTGTTTTGTGATACCAGGAACTGGTTTCTTGAATTCCAAGAGAGAATGAGAACTAACAATTAGGCTGTATCCTCTAGTTTGCTTTATCTCCATCAACTTCCTTAGTTCTGCATAAAGAATTGATAGAATAACTGATCTTTTACATGTCTTGGATTTTTGGGGAGCATCTGAGAGAGGTCATTTTTCAGAATCAGCAGAACAGATTGGAGGTGGTTGTGTGGTGTGTTGTGGGGTAGGGTAGGGTAGGGTAGGGGTGGATGTGTCAACTAAACATTAATAGCCTACTGGGTGGCAATATTACAATGTTGAATCTTGCTTATTTATTCATCTTTTAATTAGTAAATACCTACATATGTTGAATTGTCATTTAATTCTCTTTATTAGCAACTTAAGCCTTTTTGGTAAGGGTAGACACTTGACAGCAACAAATGTTTGTCTTTTGAGGAGCCTTTTTGTATTAACAAGCAACCCAACCAGAAATCTTGAAATCTAACATTTTTCATATTCAGTTGTGGGGGCTAATTATTTCCTTTGTGTGGAGTCAGTACATGGATCTATCAAAATTTCATCAAAAACAGTTTATAAATTTCACTTGTAATTTTAAATTTGTCCTAATTTGTCTTCATAGACAGAAACCATTAGGGTTTTGTATTATCATTAAAAAGAGTGAGATCAGAGAAGATATGACGTGCAATTTTCTCTTGTAAACTTGTTTTCATTATAGACAATTAGTGCAGGGCGGAAGATGACGCGGTTTCAATGTGAATATCTATAAATCTTGCATTTTCTTGTGTGTATCTTTCCTGCAATTTTGTTGTTCTTGGTGGTATAGAATTATGGTTTCTAAGTTTCGACACTTCATTCCTAGCATTCAAAATACATTTTAAACACATTTGTTTTTCGTATTTTCATTAACCGCATTTCAGTTCTGATGTAATATGAAAGTCTTTAAACTAATGGACATACAATTGACGTCTCAATCTTTCTTGATCCTATTCAGTTTTGTTCGATCTAGCGTATCGCAAGCTGAACTCGACTTAGTCGTAATAGGTGGATCTTTATTTCATTTTAATTCCACGCCCTTTTATCAGTTGATGGTCCCCTAGCCTGAAAATTTCTGGTCTCTTCTCTTAATAATCTTTGTCTAGCCTGGAACTCATTTTCATCATATACAGAATAAAACAGTATTGCAAAACACTGGCTTATGTTGAGATGGTGACAACTGCTTGATGGTTGTTGGTACTTCTTTATGGCTGATGAATACCTCTCAGAAATTAAATTATATGGATCTTAGAATTTTGTGATTGCACTCTTGTCTCCAATGACAGGTCCAACATAATTGAATTTATGGTGGGGTAGGGATATATTAGAGAAAAATTACAAAAAATTATAATTGAGTTTTTCTTGGGTCGTGGGTGGGGTGGGCCTAGCATGAAATATAAAACAAGAGAAATATGCTAAATTCTTGTTTAAAGAAATGTCGTCTCCGTATAGAACTGTTTACTAAATATGTTTGATGTGCAGTAATAAATAAGCGCGCACACAAAAAAAAAAATGTTATGTAGTCGAGTATATTCAATAAATCGTAACAGTTGTTAAGGGATAGAATCCCACATTGAATAAAGATAAAAATACAGACCAATTTAAAAGGGTTTTGACTACTTAATAAGATTGACCTTTTAAGATGAAATCTCAAATCTTAATATGGTATCAAAGTCCGTTAAGTTGTAACGAACAATTAGATTTGATTAAAACTAAAAAAAAAAATTGAGCACACGGATTTCAAGATTGGTCTGCTCAAACGAGCCACCATCTTGCGGGGGGCATGTTAAGGGATAAAATCTCACATAAAATAAAGATAAAAATAAAGATCAATTTATAAGGGTTTGAGTTACTCCTTTTAATAAGATTGACTTTTTAAGATGGAACCCTAAATGTCAGTGATTAGCATAACCATCTGTAATGCCATAGGCTGAAAATGAACTTCATAATGGAAATAGTCCAACCAACTTGTTGCAGAAGTTTCCATTATCATTGTCATTGGCACTGGGGATAAGTATATACACACAAGCACACCTATATAAGGTCATAAATTATACAAATGTTCAATATTTTCATTGTAGAATCAACATATCATAGCAATACTAGTTTACAAGGTGNAAATACCTACATATGTTGAATTGTCATTTAATTCTCTTTATTAGCAACTTAAGCCTTTTTGGTAAGGGTAGACACTTGACAGCAACAAATGTTTGTCTTTTGAGGAGCCTTTTTGTATTAACAAGCAACCCAACCAGAAATCTTGAAATCTAACATTTTTCATATTCAGTTGTGGGGGCTAATTATTTCCTTTGTGTGGAGTCAGTACATGGATCTATCAAAATTTCATCAAAAACAGTTTATAAATTTCACTTGTAATTTTAAATTTGTCCTAATTTGTCTTCATAGACAGAAACCATTAGGGTTTTGTATTATCATTAAAAAGAGTGAGATCAGAGAAGATATGACGTGCAATTTTCTCTTGTAAACTTGTTTTCATTATAGACAATTAGTGCAGGGCGGAAGATGACGCGGTTTCAATGTGAATATTTATAAATCTTGCATTTTCTTGTGTGTATCTTTCCTGCAATTTTGTTGTTCTTGGTGGTATAGAATTATGGTGTCTAAGTTTCGACACTTCATTCCTAGCATTCAAAATACATTTTAAACACATTTGTTTTTCGTATTTTCATTAACCGCATTTCAGTTCTGATGTAATATGAAAGTCTTTAAACTAATGGACATACAATTGACGTCTCAATCTTTCTTGATCCTATTCAGTTTTGTTCGATCTAGCGTATCGCAAGCTGAACTCGACTTAGTCGTAATAGGTGGATCTTTATTTCATTTTAATTCCACGCCCTTTTATCAGTTGATGGTCCCCTAGCCTGAAAATTTCTGGTCTCTTCTCTTAATAATCTTTGTCTAGCCTGGAACTCATTTTCATCATATACAGAATAAAACAGTATTGCATTGCAAAACACTGGCTTATATTGAGATGGTGACAACTGCTTGATGGTTGTTGGTACTTCTTTATGGCTGATGAATACCTCTCAGAAATTAAATTATATGGATCTTAGAATTTTGTGATTGCACTCTTGTCTCCAATGACAGGTCCAACATAATTGAATTTATGGTGGGGTAGGGATATATTAGAGAAAAATTACAAAAAATTATAATTGAGTTTTTCTTGGGTCGTGGGTGGGGTGGGCCTAGCATGAAATATAAAACAAGAGAAATATGCTAAATTCTTGTTTAAAGAAATGTCGTCTCCGTATAGAACTGTTTACTAAATATGTTTGATGTGCAGTAATAAATAAGCGCGCACACAAAAAAAAAAATGTTATGTAGTCGAGTATATTCAATAAATCGTAACAGTTGTTAAGGGATAGAATCCCACATTGAATAAAGATAAAAATACAGACCAATTTAAAAGGGTTTTGACTACTTAATAAGATTGACCTTTTAAGATGAAATCTCAAATCTTAATATGGTATCAAAGTCCGTTAAGTTGTAACGAACAATTAGATTTGATTAAAACTAAAAAAAAAAATTGAGCACACGGATTTCAAGATTGGTCTGCTCAAACGAGCCACCATCTTGCGGGGGGCATGTTAAGGGATAAAATCTCACATAAAATAAAGATAAAAATAAAGATCAATTTATAAGGGTTTGAGTTACTCCTTTTAATAAGATTGACTTTTTAAGATGGAACCCTAAATGTCAGTGATTAGCATAACCATCTGTAATGCCATAGGCTGAAAATGAACTTCATAATGGAAATAGTCCAACCAACTTGTTGCAGAAGTTTCCATTATCATTGTCATTGGCACTGGGGATAAGTATATACACACAAGCACACCTATATAAGGTCATAAATTATACAAATGTTCAATATTTTCATTGTAGAATCAACATATCATAGCAATACTAGTTTACTAGGTGCATGGGATGCTCCTCACAAATGCTCAATATGTTCACTTAATAGTTGGTATTAATTTGTGAAAGTGATCGATGAAGATATGCTACATGCACATCATCCTATACATTATTTTTTACATTTTGCCATGTGGCAACACATTACTGAACATTTAAAAAATAATAATTTTTTCACCAATCAAATCTTGTCAATAATGATGATATTAAGCATGATATACAAATATGATGTACAAGTGGTATTGTCCAAAGATTTTAGAATATTGAGCGAGAAATGACTATCTTAATAAGAAAGCTCTCCATGGATCACTACCAAGACAAGTGTGTATGCCTCCCCTCGGTAGCATGTCGACCTCCCCGCCAAGGGTTGCGTTCGTTGTTACCACATAAATATTTAAGACAATTGAATTTTGCTTTGAATGGCTTTAGTTTACAACCAAAAACAAAGTTGGAGACTTGGAGTGTTGATCTTTTATCTACCATCTTTTCTCGTATTATTATATTCTCTAAGTAATATGCTCTATATATACACAAGAATGATTTAATGATCGGTGCCCATCTTATATTAAGTACCGGTAATATGTCATATAAATCCATTGTGAATTTTAAACTTAATGCAAATGTTAAAGCCTACCATAAATTTATCCACAAATGGATTTATATGACACGTCACCGGTCGGTCCGGTCCTCATTAGGTCATTCATATGTGTGTATAACACGAATGAAATAGATCGATTGATGAGTATAGTTTGAAATAAATAGAAAAATATATAATTGACATGTATTAGGAGTGAATATTTTGTATGACTTATTGACGGTGTTTGTTTTGGGGAGATTTTTAACGAACATTTTGAGAATGTATGGCTAAAAATAGGGAAGTTTTGGTTGATTTGAGATATTTATGATTTTAAAAGGTGGTCAAAATGATATAAGGACCCATTTAACACGTCTTTAGAGAATGCAAAAGTTTTGAATCCGTTTAACTAATTTTATAAAAGTGCTTCTTCTAATTAGAAGAGCTTTTAGAAAAAGTTGATTCAATGTGACTTCCTCTAAAAATAGTTTCGAAATAAAAAACTCTTTTAGAAATTATTTCCAAACAAAAACTAAGGTAGATTTCTCAAGAACCTTTCATACATGAAGTAAAAGCAATAGTCACGTCAAACGGGTCATACGTCTAAAATAAAACCCACTCTAGTCTACAAACATAATATCAGTGATTTGAGATATTTATGATTTTGAAAATTATATTTTTGTTCAAAAGTTGAAAAATATATATGAAATTCTTAAAATTTTCAAGGAACGCGTTGTATTAAAAATAGGAAACCTCATTATTACATCTAGATGAACTAGTCTTGTAAAGCTTGAAACTTAACATTCATATTTTGTCACATCTTACACCATTTAGAATCTCTATTATTAGATATAGAAACTAACCTGGACAATATGAAGCCAATAAGAAGAATTTAAGGAAAAATGTTAGCTAATTTTTTTTATATACTTTCTATTATTATTATTATTATTTACTAAAATTACTTTCAGTCATTTGATGTAAGGTCCAATAGGCCCAAATATACAAGAGTCGCCTTTGGGGATTGACTTTCTTTGTGATTATTCTTCAGAGTGAACTTGTAACTCGTTCATAGTGAAGAGTTAGATAAGTTCACGTTTGGTAGGGATTAAAATTTGGCCTATTGGCATAAAACTTCCCTATGTTTGGCTTTTAATGTGCAAAACGTCCTTACGTTTCAAATTTTTGCATTTTCACCTATATTTCCTCGTTTTATTGTGGAGAACGACATTTTCATCAATTTTTATTCAATTTCTCAATTAAAAAATGTAAAATGATAAATATACCCTCCTATTTAAATAAGACAAAAAAAAAAAAAGATTTTTTTTTTTTCCAAATTATAACCAAATTTTATAAATGTGTCATCCACAATCTCAAACTTTTAAAACTTTATTTTCCTTCTCAACCCGAAAAAAAAATAAAAATCATTCCCTTCCTTCACCAATTCTCCCTAGCCTATGGGCGATTTTTGCTCCCTATGGAGCCACCGTCCTTAAAGTCTTGAACCACCACCTTTGCCACCAAAAAATCAACCCTCATGCTGACGGTTTCATGCCACCTACAATCTTCAACCAATCTTCAATCCAAACAACAACTATTGAAGCCAAAATCAATCAAAGACACACTATGGTTGCGCACGGTTTAACAACCAAAATTCGGATCTCTGGTGAGTTTCATGGTGGCCGACCACTATCGATTGGGTCACCTCGCCGACCAATTCCATGGAGCCCATATCTGAAAATTTAAGTCCTAATGCTATTGTTCATTCTCAAGATCGAACTCTAATCACAAGCTTTTAAAAGATTTAGATGATTTTGAAGTGAAATTAAGCTAATGGGTTTTAGAATCTTTGGTGGATTTTTTTGTAGAGTTTATTGAAGAGAGGGAGGGCGGCGGGTTTTAGGATCTTTGGTGGTTTTGTGGGGAAGAAGAAAGGGAGAGAAAGCCATTTTTTTTTTAATTTTTTAATAATTTATTTTGGATTCATATGTACTTTTTAAAAAGTTTTGAGAGTATGATTGCAATTAATTTTTTGTTTTTCTTTTGATTGCAATTAATTCTTTATTTTTCGTTTCTTTTTTGTCTTATTTAAATATGAGGGTGTATTTATCATTTTACATTTTTTTTATTGAGAAATTGGATAAAAGTTGATTAAAATAACGTTCTCCACAATGAAACCTGAAAATAAGGGTGAAAATGCAAAATTTTGAAACTTAAGGACGTTTTCCATACTAAAGGTCAAACATGGGGACATTTTATGCCAATAAGCCATTAAAATTTGAATGAAAAGTTAAATAAGTAAATGGTAGGAATGAAAATTTAAATTTTAATCTAAATCAACAATTAAGCTTAAGGATTAATAGCGGAAAACCTCCTATTTGAAACCTTTTATGCAAAAACCCCCCATATCGCCAGATTTTTCATTAAAAATAGTAAAAATTAAAAAGTAGTAATTGAAATTTTAGTATCCAAACTTTTTATTCTTTTACAAATTATTCCTAATTTTTTTTACGTACCACCTACAATACTAAACCTTTAAAACTTTATTTTTCACCCATCGACACCTTTTGCACTTTAATTACCCATTCCAAAACAGACGTTGCCTCCTCAAACTTCCCCAAAACTCGGCATTTTCGCAAAAAAATTTGGGAAATGCAAGCTGAACTACATATGTATATAAGAGAGATTAGAGAATGATTAATGGGGTTTAATTACTTAATTAATAAGATTAATACATGGCACCATTCTCAGTTGGTCAAGTGTGTTAGAGAGATGTGCTCTCAAGCAGAGAAAATCCCATTTGGTTGCCTACTTGATTTGAGATTTCTTGTATTCTAGCTATGATTTCACCGTCTCTTAGGTGTTTTCAAGTCTAATTCTTTATTTTCTGAAGTGCACTGAGATTTAGTGTGTTTATTGGTGAATTTTGAAGATTTTGAAGTTGATGTTCTTGGCCAGTTCGGTTCTACAGTTTCAGCTTTGGGTGACACATTTGGTCTGCAATTCTGGTTTAGAGAAAAAACAGAATTGGAGAAGTTTTTCTTAATATGCTTTTTTATTGATTAATACCACAGTACATAGATAACTAGAGGATGAAGAGTATATAATACAACTCATGCACATGATAGGCTTGAAAAAAAAATAGATATTCCTAAACTAGTTCCTTAAAACTAGCAATCAACAGAAATAAAAAATATTCTAACGTATTACATGGTTGAAGTTTCCTTTATCAAATAAACTACCATTTATGTAGGAAGTTGATACTCTTAGAAGTCATTGACACCAGCCATAGTCCTTGAATAGATATTTGAATGAGCATAATCTCCCTTATCTCTCCATAAACTGGGATACACCTTATAACTCCTAAAGCTTATACGTTTGGACCAGGTTTGCCAATACCCTCCGGCAAACTGAGCCGGGGCTGAAGGCACAATTTGTTGCTAAAGTAAGCTAGTGCAGCTTTTGGAACATATTTTGTGAAGAGATCAGCAACCTGTTTAGTCAAAGGAATATGTTTAGTGACAAGTAGCCCAAGAGCAACGCGTTCACATACAAAATGGTAGTCCAATTCGATATTTTTACTTCAAGCATGGAAAACTAAATTAATTGTCATGTATAGAGCACTGATATTATCACAGTAAAGAGTTGGCAAAGATGGAAGTGAAAAGCGAAGATCTTTGAGAATATAAGTTATCCAGGTAAGCTCAGCAGCAGTATTAGCCATAGCACGGTAATCTGCTTCAGTACTGGAACGAGAGATAGTGTGTTGCTTCTTAGCACACCATGAAATGATATTGGAACCAAGAAATGTGCAGTAACCGCTAGTTGATCGCCTTGTTGTAGGACAACCTGCCCAATCCGCATCAGAAAAAGCAGACAATGTAAGTGTAGTATTGTAAGTGAGATGAAGACTGGTAGAGAGTGTGCCTTTGAGGTACCGAAGGATACGATGAACAAATTTCAAGTGAGCAACCATAGGGGCATGCATGAACTATGAAACATAGTTGACACTGTAGGATAGATCTAGACGGGTAATCGTGAGGTACTGGAGAGCTTCAACAATCCCACGATAAAAACTAGGATCTGCAAGAGGAGTTGAAGGTTCAGGAGGTTAGAGCTTGACATCTAACGTAGTAGATATAGGTTTGCAATCTAGCATTTTGGATCGCTCAAGAATGGTAAGAACATACTGTGATTGAGAAAGATGCAGTCCTTCGGGTGTAGGAGAGATCTCAACTCCAAGAAAATGATGAACTGGTCTGAGGTCCTTCATGGAGAATTCACGGCTTAAGGTTTGAACAAAGGAATTGACAAGCGCAGTGGAAGATCATGTAAGGAGCATATCATCTACGTATAAAAGCAAGGCAAGAATACCCTGATCAGAGTGACAAACAAAAAGAGAAGGATCATCAAAACTACAAAAGACCCGTAAGAAATAAGAAAATCACTGAGTCTATCAAACCAAGCACGGGGTGCCTGTTTAAGCCCATATAGAGCACGTTGAAGCTTACAAACATGTTTCAAAAACTGAGAGTCAGCCATACCTGGGGATTGTTCCATGTATATATCTTCAACAATATAGCCATGTAAGAATGCATTTTTGATGTCCAATTGTCGAATATGCCAATGCTTTACAAGAGCAACAGTTAAAATTATACGAATTGTACTTGGACGTATGACAGGAGAAAAAGTCTTTGTATAATCAAGTCCATTGATTCGATGATAACCTTTTGCGACTAAATAGGCTTTAAGACGATCCAAGGAACCATCCGATTTAAGTTTGGTCTTAAAGACCCATTTCGAGCCAATCACATGCATTTGGAAGTGCGTGGAACTAGTTGCCAGGTCTCAAGAGCAGCAAGTTCATCGAGCATTGCAGTTTTCCATCCTGGGTAAGACAAAGCTGTTTTAATAGTCTTTGGTTCGCGGCGTATAGTTCTAGAGGAGTCAACAGTCAAGGCATATTGAGGATTGGGCTTAACAACTCCACTTTGAGACCGGAAAGTCATAGGATGATGATAGGTGTAGAGCATGATTTTAGGCTCAACTAAAAGAGGATCTAATGGTAGCATAGGGTCACTTTGAGGAAGAGTTGTCACAGCAGTTGGTAGTGGAATATGGGAGTGGGGTAGCCAGGTAGGCTCCTGTAAAGGTGTACCGATTCAGAAAAAACACAAGAAGGCAGCCAAGAATCAAAAATATGATGCACATGAGAAACCGAAGTAAATGAGTTAGATGATTTAAATGGAAAAATAGTTTCAGCAAATACGACATGTCGAGAAATAATAAACTTGCGACTAGGTGGGTGAAAGCACTTATATCCTTTATGTTTTTCACTGTAACCTACAAAAACACATAAAGCAGATTTAGGATCAAACTTTTTTTTTTTTGTTATCCCACGCAGCATGAAGTATGGAGTTTCAAAGTTAAGTGAGGATGAAGGTAACCAATTAAGTAGAAAAACAATAGTGGAAAAGGCTTATAACCATAGATATAGAGGTGCATGACAATGAAATAACATTGTCTGACCTAGTTCACGTATAATAAGGTGTCGTCGCTCAACCATACCTGTTCGTTCAGGAGTATAGGGACACACAATCCGATGAACAATTCCTGTGGCAAGAAATGAGATGATAACCGAGAATTAACAAATTCTCCCACACCATCAGAGTGAGAGAGTTTTATTTTCTTATTGAATTGGCGCTCAACATATTGTTCAAATGCTAAATAAGCGGCAAAGAAAACAGATTTATTTCTTAGAGGAATAATCCAAGTATACTTAGAGAAATAATCTACTAGACATGCATAGAATCGAAACTTGCCAATAGATAAAACTGGAACTGGACCCCATAGGTCACCATGTATCTTATCAAATACATTAGAAGTGGAGTGTTCACAAGAACTAAAAGGAAGTTTACTTAATTTGCCTAATTGACAACTATCACATAAATGATCTGCTTTCGAAGCACCTACAACTTCAATCAGCCCTTTATTCTTTAACAATTGAATTGCAGAAAATTATGGATGGCTAAACGCTAATGCCAAATGTCTGTAGTGACAGATTTGAATCGATAAGAGAAATGTGCCTCTGGCTCATCAGACGAGACATATAAATTACCCTTCCATTTCCCTGTTATGAGTGGATGGCCTGTGTTCCGTTCCTTTACACAAAAATTAACATTAGAAAATTCACAATTAACAGGAAATTGAGATGTGAGTTGACTTACAAAAAGCAAATTTTTCTTTAGATTTGGTCGTAAAAGAACATCATGAAGAGGTAAAACATTGTCTTTTTGTTTAATAGAAGAATTTCCAATACCTGTTATTGGTAAAGAAGATCCATCTCCAATGATGATGGAATCAGTTCCATTATATTTTTGAACATTAGTTAACATACCTTGCTGTCTAGTGATATGATTTGATGCTTCGGTATCTGAAGTCCACTCTATGTCAGTAATAGAATTGTCTAGTGTGAGTGCTGTAAGGGCTTATAGGAGTTTATTGTTCTGATTTGTGTTCTTCGGTATCCACCAGCAGATTTTTGTAATATGACCAGGTCTGCCACAATACTGATAGATTGCATCACAATACAAATCTCGTTCTGCAGTAGTCATTTGTCGTTCTCCAGGTGGTGGTGGTCTGCATTGTTGTGTGTTAGGATTACCTAAGTAGCCTTGTGATTGACTTCGGAACTGTTGTGCTTGAAAACCACGACATGTAGAAGTGAAGGTGCTGTTTTGGTTCTTAGATATAAGGTTTCGAATCTGTTTCTGTTGTTGCCCATAGAAGGTTAAATGTGGAGAGAGAGGAGAAAAAGAAACATCATATTGATTTGAGAACCAGTTCCAACGGTGATCTAGATTTTGCAATTGTGAAATCAGTTTTGTGTAGGTTGGTCTTGGAGGTTTTAGCATTGTTGTGGTGAAGGTTTCATATTGTGGTCCAAGGCTTGTAAGGAGACAAAAAACCTTTTCTTTATCAGGGATAAGTTTTCCAATGGCAGCAAGATTATCACACAAACCTTTGAAGATTTGTATATGGTCTGCAATAGTTTTGTTTTCATCTTTACGCAGATAGTTTAGGTGTTGTCGAAGTGTGAACTCTCACTTTTGATAATCTTGTGCGTATGCTTCTTTGAGTGCTTCCCAGACTACACGTGCTGTGTCTAACCCGATGACAAGTCCAAGAGCTTCTTCAGAGAGGGTTTCAATGATCCAACCCCTGAGAAGACGATCAGACTTTTGCCAAGCAACAAATTCTTTTGTTAATGTTGATGAGGTATTTCTCGTGTAGTATCTGGATTTTGAGGGGCAAATTTTGGTAGAATTTGAGTTTCATTGGTGAGATGATGAACTAAATCTTGGCTTTTTGCTAAACCTAATACCTGTTCTCTCCATAACGGGTAGTTGGATGGGATGAGTTTTAGGGTAACAAAATTTCCAACATTCAAGGATAGGGAAGTCATGATGTGAAGAAGAGATCGTTCCTGCTCTGATACCAAGAGAAAAAACAGAATTGGAGAAGTTTCTCTTAATATGCTTTTTTATTGATTAATATCACAGTAAATAGATAACTAGAGGATGAAGAATATATAATACAACTCATGCACATGATAGGTTTGAAAAAAAATAGATATTCCTAAACTAGTTCCTTAAAACTAGCAGTCAACAGAAAGAAGAAATATTCTAACGTATTACATGGTTGAAGTTTCTTTTATTAAATAAACTACCATTTATGTAGGAAGTTGTTACTCTTAGAAGTCCTTGACACCAGCCATAGTCCTTGAATAGATATTTGAATGAGCATAATCTCCCTTATCTCTCCATAAACTGTAGGATACACCTTATAACTCCTAAAGCTCATACGTTTGGACCAGGTTTGCCAATAGGTTTCAGATTGGGTTTGTTTGTCATTCCACAGGGGCTGGTTTCAGTTCAGGCGAGCTCATCCAGTTTGGTCTCAAGTCAATTTTTCATTTCTGATTTTGGGATTCTGTGTTCAGCATATGTTTTGGTGTTCTTCCAGCTGCTGTGTCGCATACAACTAGTTTGGTGTTCAGCTTCCAGGTCAGCTTCGTGTGGTTTGGGTAGACCAGATTTTTGCTGCTTTTGGTGCTTCCGTCTAGCACAGGCCAGCTTCCAGTTCGGTTTTTTTTCAGCTTCCAAGACTAATCACTAATGGAGTTCGCATGTTAAGGCGGCTATTAACTGTAGTTTGTGGAGGTTTGAGGAGGCAAGCGCTTGTTTTAGAACGAGCAATTAAAGTGCTGGAGGTGTTGAGTGGTGGAGAATAAAGTTTTAAAGGTTTGAAATTGTTGGTGGTATATAAAAAAAAATTGGGTATAATTGTAAAATAATAAAAAGCTTGAATTTATTACTTTTTAATTTTGATATTTTTACTGTTTTTAAGGTTAATTTCACAAATGGTCACTGAAGTTACAGCAAAATAACAAAATGGTCACTAAAGTTCGAAACTTGCATTAACGGTCACTCAACTTTCAGGCACTTTCAAAAATGGCCGATGATGTTAGTTTTTGGACTTTTTGGTTCTAATTGAAACCTGAAATAACAAAACACGACCCTTCAAAATTGGAGGACCTGAAGTGAAATGCCATTTTTTATAAAACACCAAACCCTATTCCTCCAGTTCGAAGCTCAAACTGGTGAGAAGAAAATCGCCACACTTNAATATACTTGCAATTTTTTCAGCGAAAATCGAAGTGTAGAGACCACAATCTTTTAAAATTTATTTGACATGTCGGGTGTGGAGGAACAGGATGAAGGTTAGCAGTTTGGTTTTAACGTTTTTTGTTTGTATTTTTCACGTAAAGGTACTTTGGAAAAATTTTGGGTCCACTTTAATTGGTTCTTTTTGTGTTGAAATGGAATAAAGTCTCCATTAATATGCTTCTTAGTTCACGTGTGTCTCAGCTTCTTCCAGCTGAATTGGGTCCTTTTTTTGCAATGAAACGTTGAGAAACAGATAGGGTTATGTGTTGTGGCTTTTTTTTTTGGTTAAGATATTGGATTCTTTTCAATTGGTAAGGAGATTGGTAATGGCTGCAGGATATTATCAGTGAGGACTCCTGATCTGGCAAGCCATTTAACTGATGACTTTCGAAGCTTCTTTCGCCACTATGCGAAGAGGGGTTGAGGAAGCTGTATTGTCGAAGGAGAAGCTGAAAAAGATTGATAAGAGAGATGACAGTAAGAAGAGATTGAAATGTAATTTTTGCCATCAAAAGGGACACAATAAAAGATATCACTTCAATCATGTTTCACGGGCAAGCTACACAACAAATGAGGTAGAATTTTATTATTCTTTATCATCATTTATTTATGATAGAGTGATGTTTAAAATTTACACTTTGGACAACAATTTGCCTATTCACAACCGACTATTGTTGCTGGACTTGAACATGGTGTAGCGCCATGTTTTCTTTCCCAGCCTAAGCCAAGGCCAGGAGCCAGTGGAAGTTCAAACTCAACGCCAACTCTTAGCGAAGCATGGAACAACTTGATGACGAAATGACGTTTGTTGAAGTCTATTATATCTTTTTTGTCAACGAACTCTAATTTTTTTCCCCAGGTACAGAAAGCAGATCACAGTATATTGCTAGAAATTGCACATTCTGAGCAAATTATGTGATGTGTGTTTCTGTACACATAGTTCTTTTTGTTGAAAAATAGTCATTTTGAGTCGTTCTATGTTATGAAGTTGTAATTTACATTATTATAGCGAATGTCGAAGTCTAGGGAAACACAGCTACTTTTTGGTGAAATGTGAAATATTGTGAGTTGTTGTATGCTATGAAGTTGTAATGTAAATTGCTATGGTGAAATTGTTGTATGTTTTGGTGAAATTGGTGTTTTATAAAATTGAAATATGAACTCTAGTGTTTTTAGAATAAATTCTAAGGAGATATTGCTAAATTCTAAGGAGAAATAAGTAAAACAGGTTATTTATTATGGATTGAAAAAAAAAATGAAGCAAAAGGCCAAAAAAAAAAAAAAAAACCAAAACAGATGTCAATTTTCCATTTTATAAAAAATGGAATTTCACTTCAGGTCCTCCAATTTTGAAGGGACCGTGTTTTGTTAATTTAGGTTTCAATTAGAACAAAGAAGTCCAAAAACTTACCTCAGTGACCATTTTTGAAAGTGCCTGAAA
>CAIGRF010230711.1:0-11673 GCA_903798235.1 Fraxinus ornus | reverse complement strand
CATTTTATTAACTTTTATCAAAATTTACTAAAAAATTAATTTTAATCCTCACAAAACAATGGCTAAATAAATTTTATGACCAAATTCGCGGGCTTTGAGATTTTCACCCTCGTGACTCCACATGAAAATGTGTGCCTTGTGATTAAACATCTTATTAAACTTAAAAATTAATGGATCTTGCTACGTGTACCAAACCATTTACATAATGGTTGGGGGCCGCCACGTGTCTCCTAGGTAAACCATTATGTAAATTATTAGGTACATAAAGATTAATCCAAAATTAATAGAACTACTTTTTTAACTCATTTTAAAAATTAAACATCTTCATTTTCATTCTTTTACTCATTTTTAACCACATATTCTTCAATAAAATAATATTTTCCATCACATCAATAACTTTTCATTCTTTTCAATAACATATTCTCTGTCAATCTACTATTTCAGAATATATTCTTCTAAAATAATGTGGCTGAAACACATCTTATTGAGAAAGTAATTCTAATAAGTGAGTTTTTAATTTTTATCGACAAAATAATATTTTTTATTACTTATTTTTTGAATAAATTTATATATAAGCAACTAGTAAATAACTTAAAAATATATTACCGTCAGCCAAACGAATTGTTGGCAGAAACGTGCATCATCAAGGCTTGCCTTGTCCGAGTGATATTGTGCTGATTTTGGGAAACCCCAATTGGCTATGTTAATGAAATGAAGAAGCTAAATAAAGTATGAAGAAAAAGAGAAAGAGTCGGTCTAGAAGGGAAGGAGGAGTGGAGCGAGGATTTGGGCGATAAATGAGAAGGGGGAGAGAGGTAAAGCATTCAAATAGCTTGTCTTAGATTTAGATTTGAGTTTGAATTTTGAAATGTGAATTTTATTTCCTTAATTTTTGTTCCTATGTATAATTGATCCGACAAAATTCTTAACAAATGGGGTTGAGAAAAATCCGATGCCAACAGATACTCTCCCTTATTTTCTGTCTCTTAATTGCTCTTTTCCTTTCTCTCCCTCTATATGTATATATAATTGTGTGAGGATATATACAGAAAATGAGGGCTGTTCTTCATTCTATTTTAAGAGGCTTATTTTTTTTCTTAGATTTTCATTCGGATCTTTCTTGAACCCTGATTGTGTTTTGAGGATTTGGGTATCTTAGAAATATGGTGTGGATTTGTTGGATGGCTTGCTATATATATTAGGGTCTTTGGGGGTCTCTTTAAAATCCAAGAATTTTTTTGTTAATTTTGATGCCTGTGAGGGACAATGACACAGGAAGAACATATGCTAAGGTGCAGTTTTAGTACTGGAGAGGTCGGTTGTGGTAACCTCGGAGATGGAGGTGGTGGAGTAGGAGGAGGGGTGGATGATGGTGGTGGTGGGAGTAGATCAAAGAAGATTAAGCAAAAAAAAGTCCCACAGAGAGGATTAGGGGTTGCCCAGCTTGAGAAAATTAGGTTGGAGGAACAACAGAAAAAAGAGGCAGCTTTACAAGCAGCCAATGTTTTTGCAAATAATGCAATTGGTTCACATAGTGATTCTACTGCATGTTTAGCTATTCCGTGTCCCAGTTTTAGGCCAAATCTTTGCCCTTCTTCAAATTCAACCCCCTTGCCACCACCATCACCGAGTGATCTTCCCTCACCGAATTTCTTGTATAGGCCTGTCCAATCGAGCATAAATGTCAAAGTTGTACACCAGAATTCAGTTCAATTGTCCAAACATTTGAATATAGGTGAAAATGAAGTAGGTTTGCCTGCCATTTCAGGTCCTGGGCAGGGCAATTGGCCTAGATTGTCGAATGGTGAGCAGAATCTTGAAGGGGAAGGTCGAATGTTAGATCATCGTAGATTTGCATTTTGGCCTCGTGTAAATTTTCCATGTGAATCAAATGAACTGGTTTTGCCTCTTCCAGAAAGATCAAATCAATATCATCACCCTCCTTCGTCAATGGTTAGCAAAATATAACACCTGATATTTATTGCAGTATACAAGAATGAGTTAATGAGTAGTTTTTAAATATTGTGTTTATTTTTCTATTGATAAAAATAATCCATGTGGCAATTGCAGGTGAATATCTCTTCAGGGACTTCATCATCATCTGTGCTGAAGTTTCAGATGGAGCCCCCTTCAAACCAAATTTTTTGTGATAACAACTGCGCACCCTTGTCGCCAAAGGAAGAGAAGGTATCCCTATTTTTGCATTCACTTATATAAAAAAGAAGAATAATTCGTTTCACGGACTGAAATCTAGCAGAACATACTAAATTTCCATCAGATGATTTCATATGATAAAGCAGGATAGTTTAATCCGATTTGTCCTTTAGAAGAAAGTTCTAGTTTTGTTGTAATTTGAGTATGAAACCTGGAGATTTTAGGATATGTTCTTGTACTGACTTGTTATACGTTTCGTTTCGTTTCGTTTCTTTATTGTTACTGTAGACTTGTAGTGACTCTTCTTTCAAAATCATTCAAAGCTCTGATTTTAAAATGGTGGATTGTTATGAACTTCAGTTTCCTTCATTTATTATAATAAGATTAATCAGTTTGCAGTAGGAAATATCTGAATAGGTTTTGTTGCAATGTAGATGGTTGGCATGAAAAGGTCATATCCGTTCTTTCTAGAAAGTCCAACAGCCCCTTCTTGTCAGTGCAAATCTCAACCTGCGCATTTTACTTCAATATCCCGATCAGATGAATCGGCTTCTTGTAGCAATGGATGCACAAGTCATCTCGAACCAAGCAATAAATATATCAGGTTCATTTACTATCGACAGGTTGTTCTCTCAAGAAAAAATAAGTTGTGATTCTCTAATTTATGCTGACAGTTTCTTGAATTGCTTTTGCAGAGATGACCCTCCAAACACAAGTCCCCTGCCCGAGAAAAATGCCAGTGGTGTAATCAGAGAAAACAAAGAACTGAATGGCGACTTTCTCACGTTGGCTCCTCCTGCCCCTGCTACCCAGCCTTTGAACTTAAAATATAAGCATCCTCTGTCATATTCAGGCTATCGGGAGGAGGAATTATTTGAATTTGGGTGTCCGTCCAGTCAGGTGTGCAACAAAAATTATTTACATTCTATGCATCTTTTGATTTTATTTACTGCTTTGTTTTTGCTCGAATAGTTTCATATGATGGTCTCTGCTTTAATTTTTCTGTGCTGTTCCATTGTTATAGGAATTCACCAAAGATGCGATCCGAAGGCCAGGATCAAGTCGATTAATAGAACAACCTCCTTTTAGCTTCTTCCCAACTAAGGTGCAAATTGACCATGCAACAATCAGTGCCAGGGATGGCATTGGTAAAATAGCGGAACCAGTTGATCTCAGTCTAAAATTATAGAGATTTGCTCATGTCTTTCGGTAATTTCATCAGGCCTAGCCTACACTCTCTCCAAAAGAGCTTGTCAATTTTGTCATGGTTTCGACTTGTGGTTGCTTTTTTTCCAAAATAGTTTTGCGTGACTTGTGGATCTTAATCTTTATGTTGGATCTTTTCTGGATGAGATGTTGGGCATGTGAGCAAAGTGATGACTGAAAAGATTGCTTGTTTTCAGCATTGCATTTGTATTCAAAAACAACTTTGTTGGTTGCTCTACCAATTTTTGGGTATTTGTTGGTTTCATTTGCAGTTGGTGGACGAGTTCGGCGCCCTCTGTCAGCAACAAACTTTATCACGTGAGAGATTTTATGGAGCTGATGATGCTTTTTCTTCTCATTGGACTTTCGATTAGACATTGTTATACTGTGCATTTTCATGCATAACTGAAATTCATGTATTAGAAGTTTATGGAGCTGATGATGCTTTTTCTTCTCATTGGACTTTCGATTAGACATTGTTATACTGTGCATTTTCATGCATAACTGAAATTCATGTATTAGAAGTTAGGTGCAGATTGTGACATGTTAGCGATATCCCTGATCTTTTTCAGATTGAGGGAAATCTGGTTGGAATGTAATTGCTTCATTTTGATGTCTTTCTGATTCATTTCTGAATTATCCTATTCGTACAATTGTTGTTTACCATCATGGTTGACAACATTGATGTTGTCAAAATTTGGAATATTAATTTGAAAAATAATTTTTAAAATGAATGAATGTGATATTGACAAATATAAGTTGTCAATTAAGATTGTGCAAATAACATGATTTTTCATCTCTTTAGAAAAAATACGATACTTCCAAACTATCAAGACCCGTATTGATTTTCGAACTTACAAAATTGTTGTTGGTTGTCATTTTCAACAGCCGAGGTCGTGCGAAAGAATTTATGCCCTTGTTTGGTAGGGATTAAAATTCAGATTTCTTATACAGAATTATATATATATTTTTATTAAAATTTAGCTGTAATTTTTTTTTCTATTTCAAGTTTTTAAAAGATATCCAGACACCGTAACGGAGTGGTAGATTGCCTAGATAACAACATATAAAATTCATTGAAGATGATTAAAATTTATAATAGATTCCCAAGTCGTGTCAACTTTCAAAATGGAGAAATAAAATAAAAAATCGATTGCTCAATTCAAATTAACAGTAAGTCGAGTAACACAGTGAAGTAGAAATCAACAATAAGTAGGAAGACAGAACAAACGAACACACACATATATCAAAAGGTACGATATACAAGATTACGCCAAGCTGAAATTGATAAATACCACAATTACAACTAGACAGCAATGCATGCGTCCATATGAACTACTTATTACCTCAACGAGACTGTTGATACATTGCTCCCAGAACGGCTTTAAGACCAACCAAACACGTAATCAAGAACATATACTAGCGCCAGAGAAAACGGGTACAGCAGGAAAGCAATTAGAGAAGTCCAAAGGGGAAATGTGGTGCGAATGCTGGCGAAGACTCCCATCACAATGCACACAATCAAAATGACCAACACTTCAGACGAGAAGTCCCAGATTAGTCCTCTCACATAAACAATGGCCAAGAATACTGACAGACACAATACATTGTTCATTGTAACGGCTCCATATATCTGAAACAAGGGAATAAACAGAGGTCAGATACATTACCTCGACAAATAATTTTTTCATTTTCTTCGCTTATTATGATGGATTGATCATAGAGTCCATAGCAACTATTCTCAACTTAGATTACTTGACATGCTCACTAGTCATGAGTCATTTAAACAGACATCTGTACAAAGTAGCGTCTTTAAATGCTAAAATGTAGACAAATTTTAACAGCATTATATTTCTACGGCACAATGAGAATACATGAGGTGAAGTGATAAATTTACAAGCATTGAAATTTTTGCGGGCTAAATTATCTTTGTCCAGACACAATCCAATTCATTCACAAGAAGCAGAACGGTGATATTTTGTGGAAAATTTCAAAACCCTCTGTCAGTCAATAAAAAGTAATGTTAAAAATTCTTGTTCTACCTGGATGGCTCCTCTTGTGACACTAACTCTACAAAAGAACATTACGAAAGAGGTGATGGTTTGCAATGGTGTTCTAGGAAGATGAAAGTTGTGGTCTAGCAGTGTCAGTCGAGTATGTTCAACCAGCACTGACGTGTTTATCGTGTCTTCCATTGTTTTTATGATAGACTAAATAGTAGTAGTAATGGAGGCTTGGGGGTATTAGCATGTTCAACCAAGGATGACATGTTGATCAGCGGTAACGTGATTTTGAATGAACTACATCAAGGGTGCATCGCCAACAGTATTTCTCATTTTTTCTTTCGTTTCTTTCCATTTTGCTCCAAGATCTAATTTTATAGTAAAAGTTGGTTTGGATTTTCTTTTTAAAACGAGGTATGGCTGAATTTGAACTGAAATTTGGGAAGAAAAAAAAAATGCCATGTGAACAAACAGCAACAGATCGATCGCCATTGCATCAACTACAAGAATTGAGAAGTTCATTCCTTCTACTACATCAATGTTAGGGTTGTAAAATTTTGTAGAACACAATCTGGAGTGCAATTTCGCCGACATTCCTTGTTAATATGAACGGTTATGCATCATGTACATAATGGTTTACATACATAATGTGGTGAAATATGATTGGGTCAGAAAATTTTCAACCAAATAAAAAAACTTGCAACTCTCTTTTTGAGACCTCATCTGTCTGTAACTCCACTCCATTATGTAAAACTAGCATTATTCTAATATGAATACTTGCTACAGAGAACATGAGGGGAAGAAACTTACCTCCGAAAATGTCAAGGAGGCAGATCTGAACTTTTTCCTGCTAGCAAATATAATTGCAGACACTGCCTCACTGGAGTTGGTAGCCAACGGAAGCGCAATGAATGAGATGAAAAAAGAAGGAATGCTAGTGGCACTGGAGAAATTGTCGACAGCATCTACCAGAGGATCGGCAAATACTGCTGCAATAGCAGCTCCCAGCACCAACAACATTACAGCTTTAAATGAAGTCAATCTGGGACTCTCAACAGCCTCAACAATCTCATCACTTTGTTCCCCCAAAAGATTATGTTCTCTCTTTGTTTGCTGCAACAAACTTTCCATGAATTCCTTATCTAAATAACAATTAAAGAATAGAAACGTCTATTAAATGGCAAAGTACCTCATGAAAATAATCTATATAACTGGGACCAGCATGTTTAGAAACTTTAGCACCCTTAGCCTCTTGAAGCCATCTGTCAACTCCATCAATGAACTCCTCCAAATTGACTCTAGCATCAAGAGTGGTATCAAAATCCTTCATTACTTTATCAATAGCATCATTCTCATTCAAATTAATCTCATTGAGATGGATTCCTACAATTAGTGCTTTAAATTCAGAACGTGAAAGGTTTCCGTCATGATTTTCGTCAATTGCCTTGAACAGACTGTCATGTTGGAGAACATAAAACATTAATGGAAAGGGCATGAGTAAAAGGGGTATTAAATGCTGGACGTTGGCATAACAGAGTGAAGAAAGCAATAAAGTTACTTTTCCAATACTTCTTTATTAGGCTTTCCATCATCAGTGGAAAGCTTTCCGAAGGCACGCGTGTTCAAATTTTTCAAGATTCCTGATATGACATGCTTATGCTTTGCATAAGCAAGTCGTCTCCTCTGAATCCAGGGCTGAAAAACCTATACAAAAGGTTTAAAAAGTAAGTTAAGTGATATCAAACATAATTAAGAAAAAGAGAAAGGAAGTGATCATTATGATTCAATTAATAAATCCAAAAAAATGGCACGAATGACATAACACGGAAGTCTCAACATATTGTTTTTCTAACAGGGTAAACGTGGAGAATATTTAAAATGACAAACAGTGAAAATACTGAACTTTGTTAGCCCGCTTCTCTCTACTTTCCATAGTACATGCGCACTTGCATATGTTTATTAAAACTGTGTAACAATTAAAGTCAAAAATATTTTTTTGGATTGATGATTTACAAGTTCAATAGCTGAACTTTGAGTTCTAACAACGTTGAATTCCACCAACAGTATCACGGAAAATTTTAGCATATTAAGTTCCTAATAAATTGCATATGTCTACTAGTGAACTAGTCTTTCCAATTTAAAACAAATTACAGTGAACTATTGCTTTGACAAATACTGGAAAAGTCAACAGTAGCCCACATTGGGAGTTGTGATAATATTTAAAGGATATTCTCAAAAATAAATAGAGCTCTGAGAACAATTAAAATATATTGGGATCAGAAAATGGTGTTTTCAAGAGAAAACTGGTTAGCTAAGGATAGTAAAAGCTGAACAATATAAAACTTAGGGACATCATTATAGTATGGTATGGTCATGGATACGAACATTGTACTACAATCAAATAAGTTTTCAATAGCAATTCATAAAGCTTGTGAACCTAGCCCCCATTAATCCAAAAGAAGATTCTCCCATGTATTTGAATGATAAGTGATAACTGAAAAATGCAATATCAAGATATGCAATGAAGACATAGGCAAATCTATATGCCAGAATGCGATAAGACCTGGTAAAGGCAATAAGATATCAGAAGCGAAACAGAGAGAATAAGAGCAATCAAGACAGTCAAGTGTCTTCCTGAATATGAATGGATTATTGACGATATTTGGACAACTATGAAAGGAATCACAGATATAGCCATGATAATGCCAGCATAGCTTGTCCAGATATCAGTACAAATGCCAGAGCCTGCATGGACAAGTAAAACTGTAAACTAGATAGAGTTCCATCAGAAGAAAAACTTTATAAATAATTTCCACTTTAGTAACAAAAAGCCAAGAGAATGGCTGCTTAAGACGGTATGTGTCTAATAACAAAATGTTAAAAGTAAAGCAGCTGCTCTATTATCATGTCAAACCAATACTAATCAAATTACCCCAATCCCCCCAGAAATTGGGAGGGTTGGAGAAGGGAAATTGAACTAATCGAGATGATTTTAATGGAAATTATTACCTACTAAAAGGACTAATGATATGAAGCACAAAAGTGAAGAAGATGATAAAGAAACAAATGAAAGATAGAGAAGGATAACAGAAGAGGAAAGAAGATGATCAAAGCTTGTCAAGTAAACTTCTGAGTTTGCAACCTACACAATAGAAAGGTCAATACAATTCTTGTCACAGCCGTAAAAGCTGTTTATTACCTTGTATGATCTTATTGTTAATTAAACAGTATCGTGTAAAATTCATCACTTATGGTCCCAATTCAAGCATAGCTCGAAAATTTCATATTGCAAACTGACAGTGACATAAACATCACGAACTCAAAGCAACTAACAAAAAAGAACTGCACATACGCATTTGTGGGTTTCCAATTAAACAGACGCCGTGTTATATTTTGAAAGTATGTCTTGGAGTAAAAGATGGAGACAAACCAGTTAAACTGAAGCCTTTTGTATCTTGTAAGTCTATAGCAACATTATTCTGCAAGTCGCACTTGCCAACGACAATACAGGTGCCCCATACCAGAGTAAGAAGCATGACGGTTGACCCAGCTAGCAATCCCATTCCAACTGAGACCTGGCTTTGAGCAGTTTCTGTGCTTCCAGATAAGCCAGATACTGAAAAGAAGAAATAATAAGTAAGCAACAGGAAGATGTAGCTTTGTTGATTGGAAATAATATTGGAGGGGTTATTGATGCAACATTTACAAGAATCTATAGCATAAGAAAAATGACAAATCCGAAATTCTTCATTTTCAGTCGTTTAGACATACTATTACTGGTGAGATCTCACCCTCAACCCCTCCTATTTTTACTGTTTTACCACCACTCGTACAGAAGTAAACAACTTAGCAAGATTAATGAGTAAACAGCTCCAGAGTAAGTGAATCAAACTTCAACTCATCAACCTTGTATTGATTAGCAATTGCACGGTATAAATGAGACTTTCCCAGCGTTAAATTATTTTTTCTACACTAGATGCGGAGCGAATACAATAAATGTAAAACAAAATTCAGGAAAAAAAAAGAAAAAAGGAGAAAAATACCAAGAATAAGCATAGCATCGGGAAGAGCACCAAGCACGGGGAGTAAAAGACCGCCTACAATTCCAGGGCCGAGGATTTCAAGTAAAAGCTCACTTCCGTTGGAGAGACAAGTAGCGGCAAGGAACATTAAGTAACCATACACTATAATTAGGAAGACATTTCCCAGTGCAGTGGTGGTGCACGGCATGAACCCATAGGTCTGTTCGCAGGCTTCCTCAGCCCCGTACAGCCGGAGGAAGGACGGGACACCGCCGGAGGCGCGTGTTTGGATCCCATCGGAGATGAAATCTGGACTGTCGGAAATGAAGCGACCGGACGTGAGGCAGCAGAGGATCAAGAAGAAGATGAGAGTGAAGATGGGTTTAGGGTTGCGTTTCAGGTGGGAAGGCATGATTTCAGATATGTGGGTAAGTGGGTGGTGTGTACTGAGCTTTTCGGTGTTGTGTTAATGAGGTAAGAGTGAGCGTGACTCTCGCTGTCGAGATTGATGTGTGGAGGGCGACTGTTTGAAATTCTTTTATTTATTTTTTTAAAAAGATTCTCTTATATATTTTTTGACAAATGGAATAATTTTTTTACGATGATTCCAAGGTACCGAAATGGTAACGCACTAATTCTTCATGATCTTGAAGTTTTTGCTTGACCCATATCCTATGCTTGAGGTATCGAGTTAAGATCTGATGTCCATTTATATTGTTCGCTCTGCACCATTTAGGACATATATACGTATATGGTGGGGGTGACGATAGTTCAATGGATAAATGCACTTAATAAAGGTATTTAACAAATAATCTTAACCCTTAAATTTGATAAATTCAAGGGTGTAGATCTAGCATAAAAAAGAAAAAAAAAGTGACAGAAGATTAAAAAAAATTGTGTGTATAATATAATATATATTAAATATCACATCAAGAATAATTTTTGGACGATTATAGTCCTACTAAAATTTAATTATTTCAATAATATCTTACTTATCGTTTTTTCAATGTATATTTAATTTACAAATTATAATAAATACTATAATTAATTTTCAATTAATTAATATTCACATTCACTTAATTATTATTAATTAGATTTTCACCATATCCCTGTTATTAATTCTTAATTAATTAAAATTCAGATTCATTTAATTAATATTAATTATAATTTCAAGTTTAAGAATGCAATTTATTATTCATGTCCATATATGCTAATTAGCATTCAGTTTCACTTAATTGAAAATTAAATTATATTCATTTAATATAAATGAAATAACATTCATTGTCACATATATATTTTTTAATATTAATTCTAAATTAATTAACAATCATATTCATTCATGTATTGTTTTTGTCATCCATTTTCATTTATACATTTAATTGTAATTCTAATAATTACATTCAAATATGCATTTCACTATTTACGTGTATGTATAATAATTAACATTTATTTTCACGGTTTGCATTTCTATCATATTTATATCAAAAGGATAAATGGATGATCAAATATTGCTTTCACGACGCTTATAAGCATTTTAAAATAACGTGCATCATCTATGACTAGCATCTATAATATTGAAAAGATATGAATCGAGGGTGAATTTACTTGAAGATTTTTTGTGTAATTGAAAATAAAATTTGACTATTTATTAATCATTTTCAATTAAGAATTTTTCTCACAAACGTAATTAATTTAATTTATTGACCAACTCAGAAATTTTCGGTAATTGCACAATTTTTTAACTGCTCCGAGAACATTCCACAATTTTGTAACTGCTATGAGGACCATCGAGGTAGGCCAGCCCTCTATCCACGTGCTAGCTGTCGCTGGTAAGCCCTTATCTCACCATTAAAAGTTGGGTCACACCATTGAAAGTTGCTAGTATGATTTTTTTTTTTTTCCCCTTACAAGGAGAGAAAAAGAACCCTGCTACAAGTATAGGGCCTGGTTTACAAGCTCCTGCAAAGTTAGATACATTGAGGGTGGGGCTATAGATTTTTTTTTTTATTGCGGAGGTGGGCCCCGGCTCGGCAGTGAGTGGCTTGTAAGGCCCCGGTAAAATTCAGCCCTGTACTTGGGGCATAAACTTAAGAAAAATAATCATGCTGCAGAATTTGTTCCCAGAATTCCTTTTATAGATTACCGTTGACATCATTTCATTGAAAATTTAAAGAGAGAGAGAGATTTAGTAGAGATTAAAATTAGATTTTAAGTATATCTTTCTATATATAAAAAGTGCCTATCTAACGGAATTTCTTGGTTTAACGGAAAAACTAACGAAATTTCTT
>CAIGRF010230689.1:64857-79214 GCA_903798235.1 Fraxinus ornus | reverse complement strand
ATTTTTAAAAAAGTTTAGGAGGAGATTACAATTTATTCTTTATTTATTTATTTATTTTTATTTATAGAGGAGGGTATAATGATCATTTTTATGTTAAAAATGGGTGAAAAGGACGTTTTGTGCAAGAAAATGTAAAGGTAGGGACGTTCTACACCAAAAAATCAAACGTAGGGACGTTTTCCACAATACCCGTCATAGATAAGGACGTTTTGCGCCAATTATCCTAAAAAAAATTATGATAAAGTAATGCTGGTATGCACATTTTTCTTTGAAGCACCGTAAGATCCGTGCCAAATTAAATCGAATTCCCCGCGAATGGCGGGCAGGTCATGCGTTGTATTTGTCCAATTTATTGCCATTTTCTATCCCTTTCCCATGGTTGACTGAAATGGAAGCATATGCAACATCAGCTGGAAAATGATTGAGTTGTACAATTTTTTTATTTTATTTTACTTTGCTTAGTCCCAATTTATTATAGATTTTTTTTTCTTTTAGAAAAAATGATTGAATTGTGCAAATTATATTTATTTTCCCCAAATCAATGAATGTTACTCATATCCATTTTGATTTAGCGTTGGACCACATCAATACTACTATATTTTTAAAAATCTTAAATCGAATTGAATAGCCATGACACGTTGGACATTAAAAAGTTCGACATAGACGTAAATATTCACCACTTAAAAAGAATAATTTGTGTATAACTAAATAAAAAGATGGTTAATGTTTTAAGAAATCATTTATTTTGATAAGATCCGTATAAAAGTATACAACTCACATGCGTAGAATCCATCAAGAGTGAAATTGTGAGATCTCTAACATTGCGAATTTTTGTCGCACTTTAAGCTTGTAGCGCATCGTCCTCTTATTAGGATTTCTTAACATAGTAAATTGTCCA
Organism: Fraxinus ornus; assembly: GCA_903798235.1. Lineage (NCBI taxonomy): Eukaryota > Viridiplantae > Streptophyta > Magnoliopsida > Lamiales > Oleaceae > Fraxinus > Fraxinus ornus. The sequence continues at coordinate 78,316 of CAIGRF010230689.1, read as the reverse complement.
AACGGGACACATTAACATAGATATTTATTTAGACTAAATATATCCACGCTATAATTTTTAATAACTAGATTTTATTTGTACGAATGTTCATAATTTTTACACATTATCTCATATTTATGTCTCAAACTTTTTTCATCGCATTTATATTCTCAAATAAACACAAATTCTTCCTAATTATGATTTCTCTCTAAATTTTTCTTTAATCTATAGAAAAAAAAACTCATTTGCATATTGTATTTCTGAACAAGAAAAACAAATAATACCGCAAAGATGAGATATTTTGGACGAAAGCCATGATTAAAGATAAGATTTTTTGGTCAATGAAATAATGTGATGAAAAAAAGAGTAAAAGATATATGTGTGATAATGAATAAATGTTAATGACTTTTAATATAATAAAAATATGATGTATTTATTAAAAAAAAAAAACTTCGGTTTGAATATAACTACCCATTTATTTATTTATTCCATCGTACCTCCAGCTTCTTAATTTCAGAGATTTATCAAGTTCTCCTTTTGGCAATAATTTTTCTTACAGGTAAAACGAAACTTCCATTTTTAACTACTATTTATTGCATAGTTAAGACTTGTCTGTCTTGTATCCTAGAAAAAAAAAAACAGTTGATATGCAGAAATTAATACAGTGTTCCACCCAAATTCAAACCCTAAAAGATAAAATATTTTATTACTCCACCACTTGACCACTCATAAAAAATTTCCCATCTATCTCCCTCTACAGTTAGAAAGAGAAGAAAAAAGAAAGTTAAAGGGCAGCCATGGACTGTTCTTCATGTAAAAATACCAGTAATGGAGTCTAGCAGGAAAACCCACGTGGGAAAAAGCAAGAAAAATTCACATTGGTGAATATTGCAATGGGGAAAGTAGAGGGCGAGCAGCCATTGCCAATTACAAGTCTTGATGATCAGAGTGCAACTCCAAATTCAGGGAACAGAAATAGGAGTTGTTTGAATTATAGCAGGTTTAAAAAGGTGGTGACTTTTAGATGTGTTTTTGTTTTGGTACTCGGCTTTGCAGTTCTTTTGTCTGCTTTTTTTTGGCTGCCATTCTTTCACTTTGGAGATAGAAAAGACTTGGATCTGGATTATCAAGGTTGGTTGGGTTTCTTTTATAAAATATTTTATTTTCATATTTTTCAATTTTTTTCAGGCCTTGGGTATCATAATCATAACTGTTTGCTACTTGCAGATCTGTGTATATATCTCTAATATGTTGGTTAATTTTATTTGTGCACTTGGTATCTAAGTTTTGGCTGAGGTTCAAATATTTGTCGGTTTTTGGGATTTTTGATACTTCTTGTTTGGTTGAAAAATCTAGAATTTCTGCCGTTTGATTTTGGGTTGCGGAAATGATTTGAGATGTATTTTTGAAGTTCAACATTTCTTAGCAAAATTCTGGTTTATATTATTTATGTATAGTGCATATTGATGTGAATAGTGCTGTATTTTGATGGGGAAAGATCTCTCCCCCCTGCAACGTTAGGCTTTAGTAACTAGCTGCTGTCTATTTGATAGTATAACTGTGGATTAAATGATTGTGTGTAATCAAAGATTGCATTATTCATATGGTAATCAGACGGAATGTAATGTGGAAAACTTGTAAAGCATGGAAAATGGAAACTTCAGAATGAAAGGTGACTTCTGCTATATTCACGAGTTTGCAATTTCCGAGTTGAATGTTTGTTTTGTAGAGAGTCAGCTTCTTTAAGTCGATAGTATTGATAATTCATTTAGCGTGATTAGCGATATAGCAATCTGCGTACGAGGTTTTGTGCTAGAATATCAAAACTGACCAATGTATATTTGTCAATGCCAGTGCTTTAACGTTTGACAGATTTTCAAATAGTTGGAGGAGGATTAGTTTTTTTCTGGATGTGAGAGTATAGTGAGCTTGGTGGTGTGATCTATAGCCTTTTTAGAAATCTTTCAAAGATATTGCAGACGAAGTATGAAATAATTTTATCTCCTACAATACTAAAAAGTTAAGTATGAAATAATTTTATCTCCTACCATACTAAAAGGTAGGCGTAATTTAAGAATTACAATTAGTGAGTTGCTCAAATTTTAGAAGTGTGATAACTATTTGTTTAAGTTCCAGTTTGGCGTGGTTTAAAATTGTGATAATAATTTAAGTTAAAGTCAATAATTAATTTTAATCATATTTCATGAGACCAACAATTTTATCAAATTTTTAACCAAATATTTTATTAATTTTTATTTCAATTTGATTTTCAACTACACTAAACATGGACCGAGTCTTTATCTACATTTACACCAGAACTAATGGCCTATAACATACAACGTGGTACAAATTGAACTAACAACATGTTTAGCGAATCTTATAATTGCTTATAAGTTGGTCAAACTATATTTTTATCTACACTTTCAAGAATTTCCATAATTTTTAACTACTTATTATCCATGCAGATTTGATGCTTGCTCTTTTGGGTCAAAGTGGTGGGTGGGTAGTGGCCTTGGTCTCGTTGTTGTCTAGAGCTAACAACTTAAATTAATTATAAACTTTGACAAACATGCACTAAGTTGACGGGGATTCGTTGGAGATCTTTCACGTCGGAGTCTTGAAGAGATGTAAATGATAATATTTGGATTCAAACTTCATTATCTTTTTTGGATACAACGAAAGACTTCTTTGATGGTCTTATAGGACCGGTCAGAATTCACGTTTAGGCAATTTCAGTAATGCACATGGTATTTGTGCTTGAAAAGTGTAGCTTGCATATCTTGTAGTGAAAAGCTTTAGCTTTTAAGTTTAGGAAATTCTAGATCACTATTTTCCTGTTTCTACCTGTTGAGATTAACCTCGGTCCGTTTCACGTAGTCTTGTTATATTGCTATGTTTTATAATTTTTTGTTTGATATTCTCCAGGTTATAACATAGTGGCAAGTTTTATGCTTAAGCAGCCGGCTTCTTTTCTTAAAGACTATATCTTGCAACTTCAGGGCGACATTTTTGATGAAATAAGCTTCTCCACAACTAATGTACTTCCTAAGGCTCTCATATTACCATTTAACTTTATTACTCTTTTTTCCACTTTCTACCTTGAACACGTTCTTATTTTCCCCAAATCTTAATATGGCAATTTTTATGACAGGTGGAAATATTATCTTTACAACCATTAGATGGATCAAACACAACAAAGGTTGTATTTGCTGTTGATTCTGATGTGACTACCCAAAGTTTAATAAGAGCCTCCTTTGTATCTATAGTTACACACCAATCATTTTTTCATTTAAGTACATCTTTTTTCGACGAACCATTTTCTTTCGAGGTGCTGAAATTCAATGGAGGAATTACTGCCAGTCCTGAACAGAAGGCATTTCTTATGCAGAAAATTCAGATCCTTTTCAACTTTACCTTGAACTTCTCCATTGATCAAATACTATATAATTTCGACGAACTTACGAGCCAACTGAAGTCGGGCTTACATCTTGCTCCGTACGAGGTCTGGTTCTGTTATTCCTTTATCTCTCTTTAATTAATAGGGAAATTTGCATCCTTGGTCCACAATGAATGCCTTAGTAGCAAGTTGGTCTCCTCTCTAGCCTTTTGAAAAGGAACAAGTGATTCCTCAACCTTTCCTTGTAGTTGCATAATCAGTCTCGAATTTCCCAACTGCCTAAATCTTAGTTAAATCTGTCACGTAACCTTCACATTGTTTGCCTGCTTTGTATGCTTCAATTAACACTTAATGTTTGGCAAATCTAAATTTTGAATTTAAACTGATCAAATATACTTTTAATCCACACATTTTGTAGGACTTACAACTTACTACTCACTTATTATTCACACTTATCATAGGACCACAATTCATAAGCACTCCCAAATACGCACTTAAATTATGCTCCTGCTTCTTTTCTGGAATGCAGAACTTGTATATTAGCCTGACAAATCATGAAGGTTCAACGGTAGCTCCACCCACAACAGTTCAGTCTCGAGTTGTCTTGGCAATGGGTATTAATCCGTCAAAGTCGAGGTCGAAGCAGTTAGCCCAGACCATCACTGGTTCTCGTACTGAAAATCTTGGCCTAAATCACACTGTATTTGGTCGGGTTAAGCAAGTTCGTCTTTCATCCGTAAATGTTAGCAGTGATGGAAGTGGTACCTCACCCTCTCCATCGCCTACTTCTTCATCAGAATCTCACCACCGCCACCGCCACCATCACCATCACCACCACCATCACCACCACCATCACCATCACCATCACCATCACCTTCACCACCACCACCACCACCACCATAACCACCACCATGATGTCAGTGTTGCTCCTGGTATTTCACCTGCACCGGCAATGGGAAAAAGTGGATCTATAATGGGTAAAGTCTCCCCAGCATCTACACCAGCGCCTACACCCGTGCCAATGAAGAGTCGAGTAGCGGAGCCTCCCAATCGTCATTATGGTTACAGAAATAGATTCCCCTCAAAACCCAATAAGAATTCTCATACATCGCCAACTGCACCGCCGGTTCATGCGCCTCGAGCAGCTCCTTCACAACACAAGCACATGTATTCTCGGACACCTGAAATACCTCCAGTTCCAGTTGCAAGCCCATTACCAAATGTCGCATATTCTCGTACTCAGCCCCCATCAAAGGGTGAATTCCATGCAGGGCCTCCAGATGTAATGCCCTTAGTTTCATCCTCATCATCTCCATGTGAGTATATATTTGTTTCTTTATCAAGTTACACAAGAACATAAGAATCTATCATTCTTTTTTCCTAATACAATTTTAAAAATGAATTCTTCACGGTTACCCGTTTCCCATTACGTGGTTAGAAATGATGATCAATATAAGACCTTGGCAGGAGGGGGTTAGTCAGTGGTTCCCATATGGCAGCATCTGTGTGTGTATGTGCTTTTAATTTAGTAGAGGATATCTATAGCATGTACACGTCCAGCTTGATCCTACATTTTGCATTTTATTACGCTCATTTGCGACAGCAATTAATACGCTGTGCTGTGATCTAATGTTCTTGATGGTATTGATTGTGTTTTTGATCTAATGTGGTCATTTTCGCATCTTCTGAAGGTATCTTTTCCTACAATTTATGGGCTCTCTTGCTGTTTCTACTCGTCATATTGCATTTATAGCAACAGGAACAAGAATCATTTTATCACGGGTATGATGCCTGAAAGCTTTGGGAATTCATCTGTGTATCATTTTATCCTAATGAACAGGGCAATCTGATGGAAGTTTTTAGTGGGAGCAACGCCAAAAGGGCGAGCCTTGCAATTGAGTCGATATATGTTGTCTTATGTGTAAATATTGATCAACAAAGTGTCTAAATGTCGTTCGGGTCAAAGTCACAAAGGTGAAGGGCCTGTTACGTCTTGTGCTGTCATTTTGTCGTGTACGATATCTCTTCTACGTAAATTTAAGGATGTAAAATCAGCAATTGTAAAACCTTAGCCTTTTGTTTCTAATCTCCACAAGTTGTAAATTTTCACCGCCAAATGGTAGTGTTCTATTTCATTCTTCTCATCACTTGAAAGTAAACTTGTGTGTTCGATGAGATTGGTTTTGCAGGGATTTCTTGTTCTAATTTATGTAGTTTCTTGAGCTCAAAAAGTTAACTTATCTTGAAAGTACATATTTTGAGAAAAAAGTAACTTTTAAACTTAACCAAACATGCTCACATGCTCTTATATTGAGTGGAACCCGCACCTCTCCAAATTGTATTGACTATTGATATGTGTGGACATTCATGTGTGTTAAACGCACGTGGACCGATTAATACTGTAAATTTTATTATCTAACTCACATTTTGTTTCAAATTAGTCCTGGAGTTTGTAATCGTTGCTATAGCCGATTGTATTTTTTACCATCCTAAAAAAATTATGATTTGGCACCATTGACGACATTTGCCACTACTCACCATTTCAAAACAAAAAATGTGAGATCTTTCATACGAAATAGTCAAAAATTTAAGTCGGATGACCAACATGAAACAAACTTGTAAGTTTGATGACGTCCTGGAAAATTCCCCCAAGTAGTATCAACTATCAAGATTAACGATTGTGTTTGGTGCATATTAAAATGAGAAAATGCATTTTTTTTGAAGTGATGTGATGAAGAGTACGTGGTTGAAAATGAAGAAAAAGTTATTGATGTGATGGAAAATATTATTTTATTGAAGAATGTGTGGTTAAAAATGAGTAGAAGAATGAGAATGAAAAAAATAATATGGGTAAAACAGTATAAATATAGAAAACGGTTGAGCTTTGAGCGAAAACAATGGAGGGTGGGAGAGACAGAGACAGAGACAGAGAATGAGACAGGATTTACCGGTTTGTAGAAAGAGAGGAATTTATAAGGGAGAGAAGGGTGGGGGTTTCAATTGAAAGAAAGGGCATAAAAGGAGAAGGAGGTGGGGGACTTCGTCTTTTTTAGGAGTTTCTCGGTAACGGAATAATTCGCTCTCGCAATCTACCGTTGCCGTTCCGTCTCCCTGAATGCCTCACCAGTATTCAGGGTATGTGATTTCCGTTTTCTCCCTTCATTTTGCTAATTTCTGGGTATGTATCTATCCTCCTTGTGAAATCTTATTGTTTTTACAGTGTTCATTGTGATTATTTCTTGATTCTGGGTTTTACTTATCGTTGAATGCACATGTTATTTAACTGGTCATAATGTTAAATTGTAATATGGATCATTCTTCTTTGAAATACACCCAATGGTTGAGGAGACAATCCTTCTCTTTATTATGCTAATTTCTGGTTTTCTCTTCATTACATTGTGAAATAGTATTGTTTTAACTGTGTCATTTATTATTTGTTCGTCAACAATATTATTATTAAATGATTCTGGATTTTGTTTTTCCTTTCGTAAATCCTAAATTGGCTTCAAGCCAAATTGTGATATGGATAATTCTTAGTTCGCGCGCGCCCGTGCACGCGCTCACACTCTGTGGTAGAGGGGTCAATCATGCAATGTCTCTCCTATTTCAATTAACGTTTGAGTTTTTAATCACCCTCTCTGCGCATGCTTATGTCTTCACCGTTAAGGGACAATCACGGGGTGGTTTGTATTAATTTGCAGAAATTAATTAAATTTCAATGGTAATGTGGTGATTTTCTTCAGGAGAACTGGATCTATTCTTGTTTAATGAAATTATGGAAGATTAAATTCTAATGTTGGATTGAATCAAGAGCAACAGGGCTTAATATTTTTTTTTTAAAATATCATTTTCAGTTTATTGTGGTGATTTTTAGCGGAGAGGGACTAATAGGATGGTATGTGCATTTTCAATCTTATGTTTCAAACATTTATTCGAAAAATTTCTGAACTTTCAATGATCTATGATCCACGATCCATTCCCATATTCATCTGAAGAATTTTGTATGAACTGTTTGGTGTTTCATAGGTGGTCGAGATTAGCACCATTGTTTTTATTGTTGATATTTGCAGCCTTTTCTTTGTTTATATTTCTTTTTGTATGTTTTGATCAAATTAATGCCATTCCTCTCCCCTTTCTGTCTTGTCTTTTGTTGTTTAAATCTTATTATCAAAGTGAACTTATGAAACAAATCTTTAGATATGATGTGCTGCCTGAATGTTGACGCAGATTCGTGTTTTCATCATGTAAATGTTAATAATTTGCCATAATATCATAAAATGCCTCCATTAGTTCACATGAATGGAAGAAATGACATTTTAATAAACTGCTTGTGCTGTGACATTAATATACCACTAATGATTTAGAAACTTTTGAATTTCAATGTTGTTAATGACTGGGAATTCAAACAAGCAAAATAAAATATAATTCATTTTAGAACAATTTAATTTAATTACAATCTAGCATTGGATAATTTTTACGTATCGATTCAAGTAAATGACAGTCCAAACACAAGATACAATCTTAGCTTACCATTTTATGATTCTGAGGGACAATATGGTGTTTGTGAACAACTTTTCTTATTTTATTTTTTTCAGATTTCTTGATGTTGCTTGGTATTGAGTTGAAACTATTATTGTGGCAGACACGTGATGTCTAATCTCCAGGGAAATCCAACCCTCTAGGGATCCTTTGTAAAGCAGCCCTTAGCATGTATGGTAGCCATTTTCACATGCATGACATTCTTCAAGATGGCTGTTGCTGTTGATCCAGGTCATGGGTTCAGGCCATTTGCTCGACCTCCTAGATGCAAACTCCAGTCTTACACTCAGCTTGATTACACAATGCTCGACTTCAGCCAATCCAAGCTTACATACTCCTTGAAACATACATTTGAGTTCACTAACATCCACAAAAGCTTCTCAACCCCATGCCTATCTATTTCCTCCAGATTCGAGGATGAATCTGATATCAATGCTAGGATTGAAATCATTGGTGGCCATGCCACACCAAGAGCACGCACTATGGTTGTTGAGGTTGCCATAGCTATGGCCTCTGGTGTCAATCCCGAGCCAGTCTCTAGTGGTCTTGGTGGGGCCTATTTTCTGCGCACTCGAAATGGTGATCCTATAGCTGTCGCAAAGCCCATAGACGAGGAACCTCTGGCATTCAATAATCCGAAAGGCTTTTGTGGCCGTATGTTTGGTCAACCAGGAATCAAACACTCAATCAAGATAGGTGAAACTGGTCTGCGTGAATCTGCTGCTTATCTCCTCGACCATGGTGGATTTGCCGGTGTCCCTCCTACAGTATTAGTCAAATTTTCTCATGTCAAATTTAATGTAAATAGTTCAGAACCAGTTCTTGCCCCACTTTATACGATTGCATCACTTCAACGTTTTGTAAATCACTATTCTGATGCGGGAGATTTGGGTCCTTCAGGCTTCTCTGTCTCGTCTACGCACCATATAGGAATACTAGATGTTAGACTGATGAATCTTGATAGACATGCTGGGAACATTCTAGTGAAGCAAGGGCAAGAGAATTATGAGGCGGGAAAAGCTGAGCTAGTTCCCATAGATCATGGATTTTGCTTGCCTGAATCACTTGACGATCCATATTTTGAGTGGTTGCATTGGCCACAAGCCACTATACCTTTTTCAGAGTCTGAAGTTGAATATATATCCAGTCTTGATCCATTTAAAGATGCAGAGATGCTAAGAGTTGAACTTCCAGCAATTAGGGAGTCCTCCGTTCGGATTCTTGTGCTTTGCACAATCTTTTTGAAGCAAGCAACTGCTTATGGGTTTTGTCTTGCTGAAATAGGTGAAATGATGACTAGAGAGTATCAAGGAGAGGAAGAGAATTGTAGTGCATTCGAGAATATCTGTATAAATTCTAGGGCTGGCTTGAACTGTGGAAAAATTGATGATATTGTCAGCAGCGTTCATGATGAAGACGAAGTTTTTGAGATGTTCCAATTTGATGAAAATGAATATGGCACCAATCAGGTTTTAGATTTTGCTCAGAACTTACAGAATTTTCCGGCAATAAGTAGTAAGCCACCAAAAATTCCAAGATATTCATCACTGAGTATATTAGATGATTCAAAGCTGTTTCATTTGAATGAAAATGATATTTTTCAAGATTTGAACACCGGATCGGATGATGATGCAAATGCGGATGATAATTCCAAGGCAGGTGTCTTGATGAGAAGTGTGAGTTTCCCCGCTCCAAGATATAGCCATGACACTGAAGGAATTTCTTTTGGGGAAATGAATGATCAGGAATGGGAATTATTCTTGGATAGTTTTGAGAAACTTTTGCCAGAGGCTTTTGAGGGAAGAAAATTCATAGGCTTGCCAAAGCTAAGGTTGGGATCTTCTTGTGAATTCTGAAGAATGTTGAAAGTGCAAGAACTGCTTGTAAGTAGCATCAACTGGACGCAAACCCACAGATTACTACAGTAGGATGTAGATAAATTTTAGCACGAGAGGAAAAGCGATGGTAAAGCTGCCATCCTTTCCATCTCCACCCTTTTCCCCTTTTCCCCTCCATTTCCGTCTTTTCTTCATTTTTAGTTTATCTTCTGTTTCTTTATAATTTTAGCACTTGTGTACTAGTGTAGAGGATTTTCCTTTCCATGAATGATCGTGTAATGGCAGTGTCTCGAATTATGAGACATTGATCCTGACGATTAGTTGGTTTAGATATGTATAAACATATATTAATGATGAATGATTCTGTACAACATTCGATCTTATCACCCTTATAGAAGAACAATATATCTGTTGCTGTAGTTGTTTGGTGATTTATATTACGTGCATTGAAAAGCGAAAACTTCTTCGTTAAAACATTCGAAAGGAGGTCTATTTCATATTCATAGTGAAATTCATCAGGTAGAAAAATTCCTATTGAAAGTTCCTGTGATTGTGGTAGTGCTCTGTTAAGGCTCAGTTTCGTTGGTAATACTTGCGCTCATGTCATGTTGTGTCGTGTTTAAGGTATTGGTTGAAATAGGGATATGGAAAACTTAACATTTATCCAATTGACTGCAAACTTGTGTTGGCACCATAATTTACTTACGCTCTCCTTTTTCACTATTTTCAATGATTCCTTCGAAGTATAACAAAAAAATTAAAGTTTATTTTCAGTAAATTAGCATGTCTGACCATGTCTTATTGAGCAGCAAAGTAATGCAAACAAAATTAATTCTTCTTAATTATCAGCCAACAAATACAGTAAAGAAAAACTTTGATCAATTCTTCTCTGTGATTCCCAAATCCCGATACGGCATTTACTTCCAGTGGCTATGTAGGTCACATATTATAACACTTGTGTAAAAGCCAATCATAAAAAGCATTCTCCATAAAAGCAACTTTTCTTGGTAGTTCATACCCATACTTTCGGAACTGCTTTTCTAATTCAATTGTGCTAAAACTAATTTCTTGGAAGAACATGCATACATTCAAGAAAAGCAATCTGAGCTGCTCTCAAGAGCATCCTGCTAACAAATGGTTTTCTTCAAAATACATGTATATTTTCAAGAAAAGTTACTTTTAAGCAAGATTATATAACTTATTTTTCTTCAAATTACAGTTTCAATACCATCTGTTGAATCCAATTCAGATAAACCCACAACTTTTTCCACAGCAGTGGATTCAACTTCTTCACCATCTTCAGCCTTTTCAAGTCTTTTAATTTTCGCACTTTCCACCACCAAATTGAATGATCCGAACTTAGGCGTTGTTTCCGGAGTAGAAGCACCACCCCCACAGAAGAATGAAAAACTCGAATTCAAAGACGTTTTCTGCTTGTCCAGAGCAATTGGAAGGGTTTTTCTTCTCTTTGGCTCTCGATTAGTTTCTGGGTTTTCTTCTTCCTCTTCTTCCTCGTGTGCGGCGGCTGGAGGCGGCGGATCTTGGCCGTGATCTGGATTCTTGGTGGGGGCTGAGCTTGTATCAATTGGTGTTCGTTGTGTATTATTCTTTTCCATTTTTTGGGTCACGGGAAAAGAATTTGAGCACTGAGGAGTACAAGGAGTGTTGATTGGTGGATGATTTTAAAGGCATTGTACCAAAAGCCTTTTCACGTGTGACCCAATTTACAGATTTACTTGTGTCCATAACTGTCACCAATTTTGCAAAAATATTAGCAACTTTTACAAAATCAAGGCTTCGTTGGTAGTGACGCAAGTAGAGGGGAGTCACCTAAAATAACATGATCTATGCTTCGTTCAAGTCGCCTCATAGGAAGACGAGGCTCGTTAACCTTTTTCACATCCTTTTGCGACAGTCGAATAAGTAAAATAAACGCTTAATGAAATTTCGATGAATGTTTACTAAACGAAGTTATTGAAGGCGAGCCATTTAGATTTGGATTTTCAACGAAGTAAAACACGAAGATAGTTTTTAAAGATGATCATTTTTGAATAGAACTTTGATAACCAACGAAGAGGGACTAGCGTGACGTCAGCATCAATATGTTAAAAAGCACAGGAAAGATCAAGCGGAAAATCAATGTAAAGTAATAACTTGACCTACGAGTATGTTACATTTGTATTCAAAGCATGTGTGGAAAAAGCTTCACCGAAAAAAAAAGGCACGTTGTTAGAAAGAATGTTCTGAAAGCACAAAATTCTCCATTAGCATCATGACACGTGCCTCGAAAGAGGTAAAATATCACAACGTCCCTCTATCGTTAATATATATATATAACACATTGTTCATGAAGAAAAGGTTTGAGAAATTCTATCTCTTATCTAAACTTCCCTTTCATCTAGCTCCCTTCTACTCAAGGTATTGCAAGTTTAGCTTTTACAATTCTTTTCTGGTGACTTATTTGACCATAGAGTGCGGATTCAGATATTTGCAAGATTTTAGAAGGGGTGCGCATTGGTTGTGTTGTGTTGGTTTTTGCTTCAACCCAAACCCAACCCCTGTAAATGTTGAAATCCAATCCAACACAACCCAATTAAGTATCGATCGAATTGGGTTGAGTTGGTTGGTTTTGGACGACTTGTCAACAAAAATTAAAGTCATCTAATTTCCTATTATACTAAATTCGGATAAACAATATTAAATAGTAAGTAAATAAATAAAATTATCTATTATCTTATTCAATCTTCATTAGCCGAGCTTACAAAGAACAAAGTGCATTTAACATAACATGGAAAACTTATACTATATTTATTGGGGGAATGACAGTAAGCTCCTCCTCTAAAATGCACCAAGGTAATTACAGTTATACTATTCACTCATACTTTTTAGGTATTTTATTTTTTTATTATTTTTTTTAAAAGTAGGCGGGTCGGGTTGAACGGGTTTATTAGATTTTCATGAGTTAACACATACCCGACTCGACTCGCCTACATAGCCAACCCACCTAACCCACCTAACCCATGTAAAAATAACAAAAAAAATCGACCCAAATCGGTCAAGTTGGTTCAATTTTGACGGGTTCGATCGGATTTTACCCACCCCTAATTTTTAGTGTTAAATGAGGAATTTTGTCAAATGATACTCCCCTGAAATTTTATTGGTCTGGGCCCTATTTAAACGGTGGCTCAAAATATCGATAGGGAAATTACACAAAATAAGAGTTTTCAAGATTCAATTTCAAATTTTAGATACTAGGTTTCACTTTTCAAAGATCAGGTATTTCATTTTAAATACTAAATATTAATTATACAATCTCATTCCAAATCGGTAAACCCTAGAATTTTCCACCTCTTCTGACTTTCCTCTCTTTGTCTTTTCACTCTCTGTCTCCCCTCTCTTCGTATTCTCGCCGGCTACTAGTTCTCTCGCTGGATCAACCAGTGCTCTCGCAGGATCGATCACTTTTCTGTCGTCTATTGCTTCCGCTCTAGGCAGCGTTGCTTCTAGTTCTTCCTCTAGATCGGTTGCTTTAATTCCACTGGAGCATCGTCAACGCTGGGATCATGAAGCCTCTGGCGCTGCGTACTGATAAGTGTATTTTATACACTTATTTAGGGTCCTAAAATAATAATATTTGATACTTCTTTTGATAAAAATTTATTCAAAATTGTTGTATTTTATGTTAAATAGGTAAAACTCTTTGAAT
>CAIGRF010230689.1:26757-46171 GCA_903798235.1 Fraxinus ornus | reverse complement strand
TAGGAGCCAAGACTGGCCCCGTATTTTTGGCAGGAACCAGGCACAACCTGCCACCACATATGGGCTGGAACAGGCCTGCGTGCGGCCTTTTCCAGCCAGTTTAAGACAGGTCGTACTATCCCTTTTGACACCTCTACTCCACGATGGATGCTTGAAATAGAGCATGGGTGGTACACTTTAGCATTTTGACTTGATTTTTATCTTGCATGGTTACTAGTCCTGTCTGAGTCATTTTAGGCTAGTCATTTGTACTTTGTAGTCCTAAATGTTAAGTTCTTGATTCTATGGGTTGGTCTCAATTTGATTCTTCCATGGGAAAAGGAGGAAATCAACCAAGCTGAACTGAAGTTGTTACTATATGTGGAACCTAATCATACTTTTTACCCTTATCCTTGCAACTATATTTCAATATTTTTAGAACTATATTTGGTAGCCGTACATTTATTAGGTTGCTATAATGTTCCTACCAGGTCTTTTTCTTTTCTTATTTAATGTGAGAGGCTTTATATTTCTGAATCGTAGTTCAATCTTCTGATCCTTTTTCAGCTTTATAAAGCCAGCGCAACGATATATGTTCTAGACTTGCAACAACTGAGCGGACCTCCATTTTTGTTCCTTGAAGTCTGCTATGCATTTCATGCTATGGTAATATGAACTTATCCTGGGTGAAGCCGATGAAACAATGGCCGGCATAATTTTTCCAGAAGCCTAATGCTGTGAGAAAAGGAGTGTTTTTCCTTGTAATGCAGTCACAATCCTTTGTAGAGTGTCTATATTTCAACCTCATGAACTAAATATAGTAGTCATCGTACAAGTGTTTGAAAATTTCTGCCTGAAATAAATAAAGATATATAAAAATTGTGCACTATTTAGGCATTTTACCCTTGGGAAAATATTCCAAGGGGACAAATAATCTAAGGAACTTGAATACTACAAATCCAGGTGCCCTATTATCTGTTGCAAAGTGTTATTCATATCCATAAACTGAGAGAAAGATAAGTATCATTCTGTAGCTCTTCAGGAATACATACGCATTAAAGCTATATTTCAACAAGCACACCAGAACTAATGAAGAATTGCGTCCGAGAGAAAACAGAACTAAGAAGAACGATGTAGAAAATATAAAATGGAGTCAACCATGGGAAGTACGATGTGAAAAATGATGTAGCACAAGAACCCTGCTGAGAAACCACTGGTACTTTATACATTTCCCACGGCAACCCGCCTGAACAAGTGGGCGGCCAATCTTGGTGTCGGAACAGCTTCCAATGGGGTTTTCATGTATGTGACGGTTCCTGGTTGCTCCATCATATCAATATCTTCTACCCGGACACCGGCAGGTGGTGTCCAAGTGAAGTTGTGCATCATGTGTCCAACCATTGACGTGACTAAGTTGATAGCAAGTTGTGCACCGGGGCAGATACGCCTTCCAGAACCAAAGGGAAGTAGACGATAATCCGTACCCTTCATGTCCACATCCATCTCAAAGAATCGCTCGGGTCGGAATTCGAGGGGGTCTTTCCACACGGCTGGATCACGAGCAAGAGCCCATACGTTAACGCTTATAGTTGCTCCCTTAGGAATATCATAACCACCAATCTTCACATTAGCTTTGGCTTTATGGGGGAGCATTAGTGGAGTTGGAGGGTGCATTCTAAAGCATTCCTTGATTACACATTGCAAGTAAGGGAGATTGGAGATGTCCGCTTCTGTCATGAGACGTTCGGTACCAACCACTTGGTCGAGCTCCTCTTGAATCTTCTTTTGGACCCTCGGATTTCTAACTAGCTCTGCCAATGCCCATTCCACTGTGATGGTGGTCGTGTCCATGCCTGCAGAGATCATGTCCTGCACAAGTTGATGTCAGCATTTAATGTTGCTGCCACATAATAAAATCCAGATCTATTACGGAAAAATGCAGGGCCTATTTGAGTTTGTTTGTTTAAGCTTAAAACATTTACCTATAAAGTTAGTTTTGACAAAAGTAGTTACTTTCAAAATAAGGAAGTTTTATTATGGAAAAGTAAGAAAAAAGTAACTTACCCAGAGAAGCCCAATGATAGTGTCCTGACTAAGGTCATATTGCTTCTGAAGAGTTAGTAATGCATCGACAAAATGATTCTTGGTATCACCAGTCTTCTTGCGGGCAATTGTGTGTTCTTCCATGATTTTCTTAGTGAAGTGATCCGCACGGTAATCATGCTCGGCAAGTGCTTCATTTTCAGCCTTGAATAAGAAACGAACCCACGGGATGTACTCAGCTAGAGATTTTTTGGTACCCAAATTAATTGCATTGTTTAGAATGCCCTTCAACTCTTGTCCTTGTCCATCAATTACGCCCTCGTTGTTCATAAACCTCTTCCCAAAAGTTAATCTTGTAATGTGGAGGAATGCCATCATTCCCAAATATTCACGCAGCATCAAAGCTTTGCCCTTATTTTCTGCAACAAATGCAAAACCATTTTAGCTGTTGAAACTGAAGTACGGTAGTATAGCAAATAGCACAGATAATGCTAATATTCTGGAATCTGAATACATGTTCATGTTGCAACTCACATTTAGCCAACTATATGGTTCATAGCATATTTCAGCAATCAACAAGCTCACATGATATGTAAATATAGAAACTGCCAACAACAAACTAAGTCTTGTTCTTGGTAAGTTTGGGTTCGACGACGATAATCTTTTTTCAAAACATAAAAATTACCAAAATGGGAAAAGAAAAAAGACACTATCTTGCACTACCCACCTGCTTTCTTTAACTTCCATTGTTCCTTCCTAGCTATTACATGCTTAGATCTTACAGTTACTGCCCATTTCACCGCACAGTTACTTCCATTTTTCGGATTCAATACCAAGCATTGTGCATCCAAGGCCATTATTCTTTATAAAGGACGTTGTTAATGTTTTCAATCTACAATTTTTTTAATCTTTTCAAGCATCGTCATCTAATTTTGACGCGTTACCAAAGACTTACAAGAACGACCGCAATAAATAATGATTTTAGAGAATCAAGAAAACAAACTGAAAGTGGTGACCTAAACTCTGCACAAGCACTCCCAAATTACAGCTACACTCTTGACCACTAAAACAAAGCCCTAAATTCTTGATGACTGTAAGAAATAGATTAAACCCTAATCCCAAACACGAGAGCACAAATAAGCAACTGAAATGTGAAACAAGCAAAGCTCACACAGATTTACAACAATTCAACCTCAATCTAAGAGCTGCGTCTGCTCACTGCCCCAAAATTTTTACTATAACTTATAAGATTCATAAACTTTCGAAATGAGTAAATTTTTCCCTTGAAAATAAGAAAAAATTAAGTTATCTATGATCAGAAACGAAGTAATTTGAAAATAACTCGTGCTTGTATTTAAACTTGGACGAATTAGCCTCCACTCGGTTTACCACATGAATATGATATCTACTAGACAGATCAACTATCATAAACATGAATAAACAAAAAGAAAAAGCAAGTTTCGCAAGTGAAATCTTCATACCAGGAGCACTGCAATCCTTGAAGATGGATTCAACCATTGCAGTAACTTCATCTTCTCTAATAGGTCTAAGAGCATCAAGCCTCTTTGCCGAGAAAAGCTCAAGAGTACACAATTTTCTGACCTTAACATAGTGAGGACCATAATCCGACCAAATCAAATCCATTCCATTTTTGCTAAACCTTTCAATTGTTTTCGTCCGATTCCGATTTGCCAGGTGCTGGTCATTATCCTTGAGCACTTCCTTAGCCAACGCCGCATTGTTCACCACAACATTCAGATGCGAACCTAGGTAGACAGAGAAGATCGGTCCGTATTCTTGTGACCACTCGGTGAAGCACCTGACGAGCACCGGCTTGATGTCGTAGAGGTTTCCGACCACCGGCAACGGCCTTGGCCCAGGCGGCAGTTTGAATCGGAGCCGGTTGAATAGCTTATAGGCTATGAAAATGAAGGAAACTGAGAGGAAAATCAATTGGATACCCATTGGGATGGAAGGTTTAAGCTTGGAGTTATGGACAAGAAAGTGGTATTATGCAGAGATTTTGGGGTCAATTTAAAGAAATTGCAAATTGGATCAACTAGACTATAATAAAAGTTTATGAAATTAATTTTATTGATATATATATTTCAATTATTAACAAAATAATTATATATTCAAATTACCTACCTACTCTCTTCCACGTGCTTTACAAAATCATGGTTAGGTGCAAACATGTGATTAATTTGCTCAAATAAAAGGTATCGTTGACTAAGAAAAATGAAAAAAAAAAATTAGAATATTGAAATTAGAAATATATGTAGATATCTTCTTAGGGGCTGTTTGATGTGGATTAAAATTAGATTTTTAGTAGATTGTGATAAAAGTTTTTGAAATGTGTGGTTGAAAAGTTGTGGGACCCATGAAAAATATGGATAATATTAATTGTTTGACTTTAATTTGGATTAAATTCAGATTTTAATCCGGACCAAACATGAATAACTTCCAGGAATTCTAGGTATCATGTCCAACATTCGAGAAGAAATTAAGCCCTTGTTTCCTTCGGATAAAAATTTGATAATTGTTGTAGATCTTACAAGTTGAAAATGAATTCGAGGGTTGCAAATTGTTACTTAAATTGAATATTATACCTTGTCCTCTTGAAGGATGCAATTCTTTTTATTAATGATAAATTACTTTTTTTGATTAAAATAACATTGGTAGCGTTAGAAGTGCGTTTGAGCCAATCATGATGAAGTTCTCTTCATATGCGTCACCGTATTTCATGCTTAACAAGGCTTCCAAAACATATGAGATAATGATTTTTTAAAACTTAGGTCAACCATTGTTATTTTAGCTCATTACTAAAGCAAAGAAGCATTGATTGTCATTTGATGCTAGTTAATTATTGTCACAAGTTACGTACAAGGACAAAAATAAGGATTTGTCAAATTTAATTTAATGTGTTTTTTATATCTGGAAACAAATATTTCAAGATTCACCAACTTCAAATTTTATATGTTATTTAATATTATATTAATATTAAACTATTAAAATTTATTGAATAATCATATTTATTGAATAAAATATTATTACAAAAATATTCTCAAAATTTCAAAGTAAACGAGTTTTCCATTTTCATGTTTCTCAAAACAGTTTTTCAGAATGACAAAAAGAACGCATTTTCAGAAACTTCAAAACAAACACTCAAAACACAAAATACAAAACGAATTCAAAACTCAAAACACAAAACTGAAACACAAAGAGAACGTCCCTAAGTTGCTTAAAGGGAACGGACTCGATTAAAATAAGTCACGAGCAAGGGAGAAAATGAAAGTTTGAGGATCTAAGATGAAAAAAAAAATAATAATAAATTGAGGATCTTAGTGTAATATGCATCTTTCATTTACAACACACAAGACGATAATTGTGGTTGTTGGATTTGCATATCATTTCACTTTTTGTCTATACATATGTTGTCATGTAAGTTGTCTGTGAAAAGTTTATATTCATCTAAAAATTTAATTTTAATTTTAATTACATATTCTATAATTTTTATCGAAATCTACAAAAAAAAAAAATCTAATTTTAATCCGAAATTCCCTCCGTCCTGTGTCCACCACACAATTGTACTATGTAATTGGAAGTAGGTATGATATATATATTTTTTCATTAAAAATGTAACGTGGAATCTTTACATCAAACAATATTTTCGACAATATCCTATGAGCTTAGTTCTATGGGAATTATAATCTCAATCTAGATGACGTTAATGTCGCATTAAATGATAAGTGAAATTAATTTAATTTCACATTTTATTTAACATATTATCTAACACCACATAAATTGAGATTATAACCCCTACGAGGTTAAATAACATTATTCATTTCCTATTTGATCAACTTATATTTTTGTTTCACGTTAACTCTAAACCCTGTTTGAGATTCATTAAAATGAATTTTATTGAATAATGTATGATAAAAAAAAAATGCATTAAAATTAAAATGAAGCTCAAACAAGGGCAAATTGGGAAATTGAAAAGGTTACAAACGCAAATCAAGAATGCTCAATCTTGGTCTCGCATCTACACATTTAATGAATCTTATCATTTCACTTCGAGTAATAATATTTAGTACTATTAGTGTTACAACATCAATTTGAATGACATTAAACTTCTATTCGATGGTTATTATTGAGAAAAAAAATGATGTTTTGAATAATGATTTTTTTTAAGAATGTATTATTAAAAAGTAGGAAATTTTTGTGTTTACTTGCAAAATATTTTATTGTGTAAATATATACTTAAAAATGAGTATGAGAATTAAAGAGTTTTATTTTAAGAGCAGACAAACAAGGGCTAAAGTGCCATTAAATGAGTTATGTAACTATACGTTTAATTAAACATATTAAATATTGCTTTCTAAACTAATGTTGTAGCACCAATGTTATTATTAACATTATTCTTTCGCTTTACATCACCCGTCTATCACTCACATGAGGTTGATCCCCACTTTGTACATATGTCATTATTTATAATGTCTGTTTTCAAGTAATCATATAAGTCGACCTAAGACTATATTAAAGTTCCACAAGCAAATTTAATTTATGACATGAAAATGAGATGACCACACATGATAAAGAAGCCAAGACATGGTTAGTTGAAAATGATTAAGTGTGTGTTTGAATCTCATTAAAATGAGAATAGAATTTTTGGAATAGTAATGGTCTCAAACAGGGCTAAGTTGTTAAATCCCCCGTAAAGTCATAAACTAATATTTTTCTTCGATAAACAACTAATAAAGAACATTTATTGTCTAAATAGTGTGTGAGTCCTTATTATTTAAAAAAATCCAAAGTTAGTTTTTAAAAATTATTTATAGTTGCACAACACCATCCAACAATGACAACTATTGAATTTTGATAATTGCCGTGTAAAAGTAAAATTAGTGTTCTAAAAGTGTAAAACGTGGTTGGGCATAAATGCAAAGTTTCAAGTTTTACGAGTTTAAGCGAGTTTAGACGTAAAAAACGTTGTTCTATTTTTAATTTTTAATCATTTTAAAAATAATTTAATAATTAAAATAATATATATCAAATATCTAAAATTATAAAATAATATATTTACTTAATAATTTCTACTATTAATCAATTATACAATTTTCAAGTTTTCGAAATACAAAAATTAGACCATTTTTCATAGTTTCAATTTTCAACTAAACAAGTCCTATTTAATAGATTTATAAAAACTTCATACATGCTATTAAAGTTTNAAAGACTATTGGTACCCCTTGGGACCCACACCCAATTCCCAAACTTATACTATATAAATCACACCAAAGTTTCATAACTTTGACAAGTGTATTAGAATTTTCCAATAAATCAAATTCTCCATTATTTCATAGTTCTAAGTGGGTTATTTAGACATTAAATATTTCATTCAAAACTAAATGATTTTTAATAAATAAATATATCACGTTAATCATCTTGCGGAGTAGAACGTGAATATGCTAGGTCCCGTTAAAAATAAGACATGGGTGCCACTGGAATTTTGGCTCAAAGTTGACCCATTTCACGAATATTAAACCATTTACCAACATCATGTATATGCGTGGCTGCGTGAAGACGTAAACTTTCGTTATCCCATTAAAGTAAATCCACAGTAAGTGAATTCTGAATCAGACAGCATTAAATCGGGTGAAAGAATGACGAAATCCTTCAAGGAAAATGCTGTGGCATTGAAGCACTAAGTGCTATTGCTGGAAAAGACAGTACTTTCTTAGTTTCAAGTCTGCGCATTTCTATGTTGTTTGCTTCAATATCTTCAATCATCATTGTTTGGTTGTTTCCTGTGATTCCTAATTTTACCGGTTCAGGAATTTCCTCATGAGCCTCCTTTTCTTTGTATTCCTTGTATTTACCCCACAAAACTGAGTAAAGTCCAATCACAATCAACACGGCACCAAGAACACTACAACAAAAAAGTGTAAATTTCAGTCATTTGTATAAATTTAAGTGCCATTTATCTGCAGTACCAGTATAATGGACATATTGTACAATTTGCACGAGAGAGTAAGCAAGTTACCCTCCAACATATATCTTTTCAGCGAGGATGAAAGAGCCCATGACAGCCACTACAATCATCATTAAAGGACTGAAAGCAGTCACAAAGACAGGCCCTCTTTTCTTCATCACAAGACCTTGGACATAGTATGCAATACTAGATGAAACAATACCCTGTATTGATACGAAAAACAGACGCATCATTCAGTTTTTGTAGGTAGTGGTGTCAGTATGGTTGTGCAGTGACACTTGCATCCAAGGGGCGGAGCCAGCCTATCGAAGTAGGGGGGTCCTAGCTATCCCCGAATTTTTTTTTGAAACATTATATGTTAAAATGAGGGAAGTTGGTACTTTGTGATTAAGAAAACAAACAAAGAAACATAAATTAATGTTTTTTTATTCATTTGAGGACAAAAAGGTAAATTAAAAAAAAAATTGTCAAAAAATTTGGTGGGGGGGTCCGGGTCCCCCCCAGGACCTCCTGCCTCCGTCCCTGCTTGCATCGAGGCACAGACGGGCATTCTGACAAGCCCGAGCAGTCGGGCCCCCGGCCCCACTTTGACACCAAAATATCTGAGGGAGGGAGAGAAGTGAACTTACAGCATAGGCAGCAGCTAGGAGGTTCATGTCCCACCCAATGGCCCAAGCATATGATTTGTGCTCCATCACAAAGGTGACAGCTATAGATTGAAGTGTTCCCATGAAGCACACAAGGGCTGTGAGGGAAAGGTGGGCTGTGTATTTTTTCAGTGTGTGAGCCTGTCATAAAAACCAAATCTAGTTATTATACTATTCAATCATGTCTAGAGAGTGTTTGAGCCACATTATTTTGGAATGTAGATTGATGAAGATTGTGTGATTGAAAAAGAAAAAAAAGTTAGTGATGTGATGAAAAATATTATTTTATTGAATAATGTGTGGTTGAAAATGAGAAGAAGAATGTAAATGAAAATTTTAATGTAGCTCAAACAGGGGCCTAGTAGCATGTGCACAATTCAAACGGAACTTGTTAGGTACCTGAAGGATGAAGAAAGAAGCCCAAGCAAGAGTAGCAATGATAAGCAGAACTGATCCTTTAACCCAATCTTTGTTAGTGGCTTCAATGGTATCAGGGACATTGGATGTCCTAGTATGAACAAAATTGGACCAAACCATGTTGATTACATGACCTTTGTACACTGTCATTAACATGGCTCCACCCACTGTCACTATCGTTCCCACCACCTTTGCTTGGCATCTAACTTTCTTCATGTCCAACTTCTCCATCCTATACACACCTTTAATGCATTAAATTAGTCCATTCAAAATATTTGTGGCTTGTTCAGTAAGGTGGATTCGAAAGCAACACACAGTACTAAGAGGAAGGAAAAGCTAAAATTTTGGTCGTGTCGAGTACCATGAATGAATGTGTACCTGCAGAGGACTGCCATAACAAATGTCATTGCAGGAAGCATGTTACTCATGGCACATGAGAAAGTTGGAGAAGTTAATTTAAGTCCAGCATAGTAGAAGTTTTGATCAATGACAGGCCTGTACAGCAACACAAAGTTAAGCATTATTTTCAATAAATTTAGAGTTGACTACATGACTTCTTTGTCATTCAGTTTGCATTAAAATACATACCCAAGAAGTCCCAATACAAATAGCTGCAGAAAAATCGTGAATGTAATTTTTGGCCTCACTTTCCTGTCATAAAACAGACATAAATCATGGGTTATCATCTGAAAAGACGAAAAAATGCAAAAATAAAAAATAAAAATTGCACGTGTTAGGTAAGTGAACTGTACAACACTGGAAAATATTAAGGGAGAAAAAAGATTGTACAGTCTTGTTCAGCATTGTATACCTAACACGCCAATTAGATTCTTTTGGAGTTCTTAAGTGCATTCACTTCACCTTTCAAGTACAAGAGCAAAGGGTGCAATAACTGCAGTGGCAAAGGCATGCCTATAAACCACTAGTACATAATGACTCATGCCTCTATTAAGAGAAACTTTTGTAATAATGTTCATTCCTGCATAACCAAATTGCAAAGAAATCATAGCTATGTAAGGCTTAGCCTTCTCAAAGAAATTGCCAAGGCAATTTTTTCCTTCCATTTTTCTTTACTTAGACAAAAACAAGAAAGTTCTGAGAATGAGAAAAGAAGAGGAAAACGCTTGAAGAAGTTGTTTGTCCTAAGGAATTTATGTCTTGACACTAGAATATATATAAGCACTTGGAGGGAAAGGGGTAGGGATAGGGTGGGTGGGGTGGTCTATCCAGACAGTATAAACTTAGATTTGGAAGTATTACTTGAGTGAGAATCTTTCCCTCCAAGTGCTTTATTAGAATTACATGCTACTCCAACACCACTTCTTGATTTATGAATTGGGTTCCATATAAGCAGCATATTATATTTAGTAGGCAAGAAAGTTGACAATTTGAACACAACTTCAAAAGTTTCACTTTATTAGAATTACATTAATTTTCATGCCTTGCACGGTTTCTTTTCTCTAATTCTATACAGCACTTTGGATACAGATTATTTGACACCCGAGAGAAAGGCAACCTTAGTGTGCAATTGTGTACTAGTCTAGTGGAGACATGATTCAAAAATCGCATTATGGGAGTCGTCACACCACAATTATTGCAAAATCCCTTCAATTAGGAACTACTGGTTTTATTCTTGTAATGTCGTGTACCATATAAATCTTTCATAAACATTATAATGAGATCCGAAAAATTACGCCTAGACAAAATTAAAAATCGAATACCAAAGATACTACAAATAAACAAAAAGTTATGGGATTTTCATAACGAATGGTATCTCAAGTCGATTAAATACAAAAATTATAATCAAACATAAGATTGTCATTTTAAGATGAATTCTAAGATCAACATGGTATAAAGTCCACAAAATTCCAACAAACAAGGAAATTGCAAATTGTGTTCTCAAACGATTCATCGTCTTGCGAAAGAATTATTCTACTTGTACAAAAAAAGTTAATTTTTTTGACAAAAAGTCACTTGGCAGCCTCCTATTGGGGGGGGGGGCCTGGCGATACTCACGTATGAATCAAATTATATTTTTGAAAGTTGTCATTTTTGCAAGTGGCTAAAGGAAAGTGGACATTTCTTACAATTTCCATAGAATATATATATAAGCACTTGGAGGGAAAGGGGTGAGGATAGGGTGGGTGGGGGTGGTCTATCCAGACAGTATAAACTTAGATTTGGAAGTATTTCAAGAGTGAGAATCTCACTTCCACACATTTGAACTAGTAGCCCTTTTGTTGGATCCCACTGAATATCCTTTCCTCATAGTGGTTAAGTGATTTGAAAGCTACTTAAAAAAATGGTGAGTTTAGTGCTAATCTGATGTAGTAAAGAGCCCGATAACATGGGGTCCACATGTCGTAAGCCCCGATATGTTACATGCTTGACGGCCGGAATAGTTGTGGTGTCGAACTATAAGTGGCCTTGTATAGAATAGTGCTATGCTACTGCTGTTGAGGGAAATTCGTCGATATGTGAAATATGGAAATCATACGTCATCATTCTCAATTGTAATAATTCAATACGTTTGACCTACCGGAGAGATGGTGGTGTCGAAGTTAATGATCGTGATGTAGGTCAAGGTGAAAGTAGACCACTATCTAGCGGTCAAACTCGCTATTTTATAGTTTTTTTGTATTTATTTAGGTTCACAACGATAACACGATCTCTCAATTTTCAACATGCTACTCCAACACCACTTCTTGATTTATGAATTGGGTTCCATATAAGCAACATATTATATTTAGTAGGCAAGAAAGTTAGCAATTTGAACACAACTACAAAAGTTCCACTTTATTAGAATTACATTAATTTTCATTCCTTGCACGGTTTCTTTTCTCTAATTCTATCCTGGCTATACAGCACTTTGGATACAGATTATTTGACAATCATTTTTTTAATAAATGACACAAATTCCACTTCCTAAAGTTGAAGTTTACTTTAATTAGTAACTGGAAAATTATGTGTCTGGCGAGTTTCATGTTGTTAAGGCGTGTACGTGTAAATTAGGTTGATAAAAGTGAAAAATGTGACCCGACACGATAAATGGAGAATGCCTCTTTTGTGGAAAGTAGAAGACAATACACATCTGAGACGTTAAATAAGTATATCGATCAAATCTTTTGATGTTACAAACTCAAATCTGCCCGAGAGAAAGGCAACCTTAGTCCTTAATGTGCAATTGTGTACTAGTCTAGTGGAGACATCATTCACAAATCGCCTTATGGGAGTCGTCACACCACAATTATTGTGCACTCCCTTCAATTAGGAACTACTGGTTTTATTCTTGTAATGTCGTGTACCATATAAATCTTTCATAAACATTATAATGAGATCTGAAAAATTACGCCTAGACAAAATAAAAAATCGAATACCAAAGATACTACAAATAAACAAAAAGTTATGGGATTTTCTTAACGAATGGTATCTCAAGTCGATTAAATACAAAAATTATAATCAAACATAAGATTGTCATTTTAAGATGAATTCTAAGATCAACATGGTATAAAGTCCACAAAATTCCAACAAACAAGGAAATTACAAATTGTGTTCTCAAATGATTCATCGTCTTGCGAAAGAATTATTCTACTTGTACAAAAAAAGTTAATTTTTTTTACAAAACGCCACTTGACAGCCTCCTATTGGGGGGGCGTCTGTGGCGGGGGGGCCCGCCGCAGGATCCCCCACAATAAGGGGCGTCAAGTGACGTTTTGTAAAGAAAGTTGTCAAATTATTTTGTACAAGTAGCATACTTCCTTGCGAAAACAGACAAACTCCGTTACTAAATGTTCAGAAAGTGACTTCCTTGGCCCAACCTTGTCTTGTGTTTTCATGGCAAAAAATAGTCCCAATAATTTCAAGCGATGCACGGATTGACTAAAATAACCCTAGTGGATAGAAAGTTTGGCCTAAGTGGAGCACCCAAAAATGGGAATCTAATCACTCCCCAATCGTCTCGACATTGAATAGTGTCAAGCAACGTAAGATCGGAAATTGGTTCACGCGATACAGCCATGGTCTGGTCAATTTTGTCACAAGAAAATCACAAATTGTTTATTGGGTGGGGTGAGGGGGTAGGGGTAAGGGTAAGGGTAAAGGTGGAAATGAAGTGTATAGTGTATACCGCTAATTAAACTATCATTGTGGACTTCTTACATATCCAAAGCATGTTTGCGAAAAGAAGAATGTATCCGACAATATAATAAACTAAAATTTTAACTATTTGATGTGTTGGATCAAAAAGTGCCAATAATACATATACTAAGAAACAAATGTTACAACCATAACCGCAAACATGTAATACAACTGAAATGCTGCCTCTTATTGTTGCTCGACATCGTCTAAAAAAGTTGACCATAATGATAGATGGGTGACGAAAACATGTTGTTCACACACGTTTGCAACGTAAGAGATACAACATGCATGTGCGTATGACTGAACATATATTACTTAAAATGAAACGATATCCAAGTAGTTTAGAAAAAAATCAAAATAAGACACGACTATTCTCATGTGCCTCCTATTGGGGGGGCGTCTGTGGCGGGGGGGCCCGCCGCAGGATCCCCCACAATAAGGGGCGTCAAGTGACATTTTGTAAAGAAAGTTGTCAAATTATTTTGTACAAGTAGCATACTTCTTTGCGAAAACAGACAAACTCCGTTACTAAATGTTTAGAAAGTGACTTCCTTGGCCCAACCTTGTCTTGTGTTTTGTTGGCAAAAAATAGTCCCAATAATTTCAAGCGATGCACGGATTGACTAAAATAACCCTAGCGGATAGAAAGTTTGGCCTAAGTGGAGCACCCAAAAATGGGAATCTAATCACTCCCCAATCATCTCGACATTGAATAGTGTCAAGCAACGTAAGATCGGAAATTGGTTCATGCGATACAGCCATGGTCTGGTCAATTTTGTCACAAGAAAATCACAAATTGTTTTATTGGGTGGGGTGATGGGGTAGGGGTAAGGGTAAAGGGGGAAATGAAGTGTATAGTGTATACCACTAATTAAACTATCATTGTGGACCTCTTACATATCCAAAGCATGTTTGCGAAAAGAAGAATGTATCCAACAATATAATAAACTAAAATTTTAACTATTTGATTTGTTGGATCAAAAAGTGCCAATAATACATATACGAAGAAACAAATGTTACAACCATAACCGCAAACATATAATACAACTGAAATGCCTCTTATTGTTGCTCGACATCGTCTAAAAAAGTTGACCATAATGATAGATGGGTGACGAAAACGTGTTGTTCACACACGTTTGCAACGTAAGAGATACAACGCGCATGTGCGTATGACTGAACATATATTACTTAAAATGAAACGATATTAAAGTAGTTTAGAAAAAATTCGAAATAAGACACGACTATTCTCATGTTAACATATTCTTTTATTTTAAGAGAAAATTCATCTCTTCCCGTTCTCTTTTCTATAAGGACACTTTTTCATGTATTTGATATAATTTTATATTTATTTCGAAAATAATTCCAATAGAATTACAAGATCGTTTAGAAATCATTTTCATTCCACACGTTGTATAGTCCTAAACAAAAATGTCTCCTTTACGTGCAAAATTGTTCTTTTGATAAACTTTTTCGAACGTACGAGCCTATGAATATTTCGTAAAATGTCTAAACTATAAAAAGCTTGAATTATTGAAAATAATTGTGTTCAAAAAGTTTTCTGGTCAAAGATTCATTTTTGGGGCCACAAATTTCATTTTTTTCTGTGCTCTTCCATTGATAATTAACTACCAATTAAACTGCACTAGTTAAGAAAATAATTTAATAACTTCATTGTAATTACTTTTTCTTAACTAAAAAGGTTTAGTAATATTGAAAAGAATAATGTTGTGTAGTCTCTACAACTTACAACCTCAATTTAGGTAGCGTTAGATGATAGACTAAATGAATGGTGAAATTAAATAATTACCTGTTATTTAATGACACGTTAATGTCATCTAAACTGAAATTGTAATCTTAGTGGAGCTAAATAACATTACTTAATAGAAAAATAGATAATGTTAGTTCGGCTCGAACATTATAAATACATAAAGTACTATCATACAAGCACTTAGTTCGGCTCGAACATTTGCGCTAGGTTCGCATGGCTGGCTCTCTTGAGTGAAGAGATCCATTATTGGAATGAAAGCATAAGCGGCTTTCGAAGAAAGGAGGATGAAGAACTGCATATAACAACATCCACATTATAAACTTACAGCATAAAGTAGATAGATACAAAAAGAAGATCCAACAGAACATTATGAAGTTGAATAGTTTCTTTTAGTGCATGTTGAGTAACCCATATTCTACATGTCCAAATAAACAAAAAAAAATTAGTTTATTACTGTCCAATATCCTTTTTAAAAGTGCTATCGAAGTAGTCGAAATCTACTGCTATAAATGGCACCAGACATGGACCTAAGCTCACCTCGTCTGAACATTGTTACCTTGTGTGTACCAACTGCAAAGTTTCCAAAAATCTTGTACAGTCGCTTAAACGATAAAGAACTTGGCTCTTGCAACATCAAAGAGAACTCGAAAGGATGCAGGACAAGGTAGTGAAAGCAATATACATAACCCAATTCTGAAACCATGAACAAGATATGGAAAAAAATTCATTTGATCACTTAAAGTCACCCGAAACTCTATATTTCAAATATTCCATAACTGATGATAAGATGCAGCAAACAACAGAATTGCAGATTTCTTGTCAAAATCTTCTGAGCAAACATTCGGCACAAACCCGAACAGTATGTTCTACAAGATAGTTACCAATACATATATGCAAATACGAACATGGAAACGGACGAGAAAGATCCAACCACTTCCAATTACTAATGTGCAAGGCTCTAGGAAATACCTACACGCACTCCAGATGAGATAAAAAAAATTATTCCAATTCAGCAAGAAAAAGATTTGATAAGAAAAAAATAATCCGTGTCAAATTCTGTTCCAAGGAGAAACAATTTCAAACATGAAACAAAAAGAACAATATGAAGCCGTTGACAGTTAAATAATAGTAATTTCAGCTATTTCTAATCCAAAAAATACTCGAGCTCTGTCAGTTGAAATCCTTCAGTCGTTTCTTTAGTGTGTCCATGGACTTCTTTTGGGCACTTTGCTTTGAGTTTCTATTCGAAAGGCTACCAAAAAGTCTATCTGGCGAATCCTTGAATTTATCACATATAGTAGCCACCTTTTTGTAGTCCAAAGCATTGTAGTTCCTCTGTCTTATTACAGGATTCATAAAATTTTCAGGTTGACTGCTCAAGAGAAGGTTTATCAATTGTCTGGCTTCTATCAAGCAATCTCGAAAACTACCGTCTTTGTATATTGCAAGCAATCCAGTACTCTGAAACCTATCATCTGCAAATGACTCCAATGCCTTTAGATCATGGTTGATGCTCATGACTGCATTTGCATTAAACCTTTTTACACTATCACTGAGAAAAGCTTCCACAATAGAATTAGAAACATGCTCAAGAGCACCACTCCCAACTTTACATAAAGCGTCCAACGGTAAGATTTGTTGAGCAGTGGCCAGAACAGTGTCGAGATATATAATAACCTCGTTTACGTACTCATTTGCATGCTGGGGTACATCTTCAGAAGTCCAATTTATGTTCGATTTAAGCGACATAAACTCGTCTAACTTGGAGTTTACGAGACTGAGTAGAGCAAGATAAGCAGCATCTCTTGATGTTTTAAGAACAATTTTGGCTGTCAAACTACCTTGACGCCTATCGACTGATCGGACAGGGATTCCACATTGTTGAGCAGCATGCTGAAGAAAATAATCACAAGCCCTTTCTAAAACAGCTAGGTTTGCAGCAATCTGCATTGCCTGAGATGCACCAATGGTACCGCCGTAAATCGTGTTAATTGCAACATCATTCAAGACGTCAATCAAGAGTTTGTCCAGGTACTTCCTTACAAAGTCAAAAAAATCAATCTGCAACCCATAAGACAAGTAATTTACTGAATCCTTAATAAATGAGCGAACAATGCGGCAGCATTCAGGTACCATGGAAGAGAATGGAGCTATATAAGGAAAAGCTGGCATTATATCTGAGGTCTGAAGATGGAATAAAAGAACATTTGCCTGGTAATCGGACTCCTTTTTCATCATCATCTGCTCACAAGTGTCGTTGACAAAGACATCGGTAATTTGTTGCCCACATTCGGCTAAAAGAAGTTCATGATATTTATCACGACTACTATTCAAAGTACCAAGAATCGGGCTGACTTCATAACCATATTGTCTGAGGGTTGCTCCAAAGAGAGTCACGTAATCCTTCACCAGGAGGAGATGGCTTGCTGTATCCATATGGGAAAATTGTTCCTCCAGTACTGCAACTACTTTAGCCACGGCTGTTTCCCACATTGTCTCAAGCTGATTCGGTGAAAGCAGCCCGCCGGTGGTTCTTAAAACCCGATCTTCAACAATAAAATAACCTGCAATATGAGCCAAAAAGGTCTGGTGGGATTCAAGGAATGACTGGACTGTGGATATTTGCAAGTCTGAAGTCAGCTGGAGAAACCGATTTTTGTAATAATAATCACGATACTGTTCTAGGATCCCAAGACAGGTGTGAATGTGATGTGCTCGATAAAGAGGCGTGAGATCAAATTTTAGGGCAGACTTTTCATCAACTTCTTCAACATTTAAGGTGTAAGTGAAATCTCCTAGACCAAAACAACTCTGTTCCTCTGCTTTCCTTTGACGAGCGAGCATGTCCTCGTCCCTCTGACGAGCAGAAGCAGCATATCCTATAGCAGTTTGCCCAATGGTCTTTGCAGCACTCCTTATGTGAACTAGCCATTCATTAACTTCACTGCAAACCCTCTTCTCAATGTGCATTTTGATCAACGGCATTCTCTTCTCTATCAGAATCTTGAGTGTCTTGACAGGAATATTATGCAAAAAAAAATTCTCAATCAGATCAACAGCTTTTAAAGCCGGATAAAACCGACCTTCAGATATGTGAGTATTACACTTGACACACAAATCTAATACTTGAACGCAATTTTTTGACATTTTAATGGCTTCCGTGACATTCTTCTTAATTGAATAAGATTCAAGAAGCTCTTCGAGTTTCATGAGTAATACACTGCCGACTTCCTGTAACTTGAAATTATCACTAGCAAGCTCCCCTTTCAGCTCTTCTGCGTCAACCAAAACACCACGTAACTCATCAACTGCAAGAATAAAATCTTCATAATGAAGTTTGCAAAGATCCTCAATTTCAACTTCTTTCTTTCTTACTACATTCTTAAGCTGCTGCAAAAGAGATTCGGGCTTTCCAGTCTCGAAGGAGAGCCTGACCATAGGTCCCAAATCCTCCCCATTATTGACCATGGTCATGAGAATACTCTCCTCCCCGGTATCACCCCCATTTTCAGTCACATTTCTCCTCTTCGTTTTCGCACTCATTTTATATTTCTACAAACAAAAAAACATGTTAAAAATCAAATCCAAGTTATGTTACAAATTTAGCAATCCTAATATATACACAACCAACATAATACGATATGATCACACAAGACTCTTAAAACTAAATGATTCGAAAAGAAAATGTGTGTTCATGCATTCAAAGGACTGAATTTAAGGCTGGCCTATAATTGAAGAATTAAACGACGTCATCTCAAGTAACAGTGATAAAGAAAAAACCAATTATCCATTACAGAAAAAAGTTAAAAAGAACCATCTTTAGGAAAATCCTTTTTCCACATTTTGAGATCCTTTCTGTTTTCAAATCACGTCAAATCAAAAGCCTAAAACAGAGAAAATACTCGTTGAAAGTGGGTATTCTGCATTTCTTCAATTAAATCTATCAATTACCTTTTATAAATTAAAAAACTGTGGCTTTCAATAAACATTAAAAACTGTGTCAACCAGGATCAATTTCCAAAATTAATATCGTAAGAACAGAAAGTCGCAATAAAAAAAAATGACCAGTTCTTACCTAAAAGAAAAACTGTCGAGTCCCAGAATTCCCCTTCGCTTTTCTCGAGAATAATGTATATCAAATCTCAATGTTTGTTTGGTTTTGTTCACCAGTTTATTGGGTTTTTGTTTCCGTTCGAGAATCGAGATTTCTATGCTATAATCAATTCGTTATTCTTAACGCCCCATTTTAATGAGTTAAATGTTTCATTGGCCACTAAACTTTGGGTTATGTCACGACTTACTCACCGAACTTTCAAACTTTTCCCGTTGGTCACTGTACTTTGATCCGTTACTACCCATTACTCACCGGCTCAAATCCGTTAATTGACGTGCTGACGTGGCTGACGAAAAAATGACGTGGCAAGTTAAATCCTT
>CAIGRF010230689.1:5408-22370 GCA_903798235.1 Fraxinus ornus | reverse complement strand
GTTTAACTTCCGTTATATAGCCACTTATTATATAGAAGATATATATATATATATGAAAACATAATTCAATACAACCCAAAATACTAAAGATACACGCAATACATCCTACGCTGTAACTGTGATCTTGGACAACTGAATTCTACGGGATCTCATGCTTTGAAAACGTTGCAATATTGCCTCATTTTCAAATTTTCCAAAAATCTTTCTCCATGTACACCGCCAAATTGTCATTCAACCAGTCGTTTCTCATTTTGTTGTGCAAGTAACTCTTGATTAGATTCATAGCAGATAATACTCTTTCAACACTTGCAGTTGTCACGGGTAATATCAAAACCAAGATGATCAGCCGAAATGGCCCGTCTTTTTTCGTATAATTTAATAATTCTTGCAATAATGGTGGTTAGTTTTGGATTAATTATTTCAAGTGACAAGATTCAAGCGTGGGAGGATTATTCTTGGACTAGCATTTAATAATGTACTTATCGATGTTAAAGCTTTTGCATATTTCGTAAGTTGTTGGTGCCAAATTGCCAAAGGTTTGCCTTTGTCAGTCTCTCCTTATCTAGACCGAACCATTTTTTTCTATCGACAACCTCCAAATATCCAAATCTCCCACCATGAGTACGCAAAAACTAGATACCCATTCCCAACACTCATTAATTAAAACCAACAACTGAGAATAAATCGAACATGTAGCTTTACTCCAAAACTACTTTCCCAACTGAAAAAATTGGTCATCGAGAATAATAATAATAATAATAATCAGTTTAGTTCAGCTCAGCTCCGACAAGCTTTGAACTTATATCTGCATTGGTTGGGATTTGCTAGACAAAAGCCACTAAGATTAACCTAGAAAGCAAAACCAAACTTCTGATTGCCGTCGATGGCCGTCCCAAGTTCTCTCAACCGCCACCGTTCATCAACACCGAGTCAGTTCAGGCGTCCACCACCAGACCACCACCGTCTCGTCAATCGACCGTCGGAGGCAGCAACTAGCAGGTTCGTCGCGTCGTCTCAGTCTCAGTATCCCTCTCTTCTTGCCATTTTCAATTTTGGAATTGGGTGTGGACTCGTGGATAATGGGTTGTGGCTAATGGTTTTGGCTAATTGATTGGGCCCATTCATTTGGGCCTTTTTTTTTAAAAAAAATTGCCAAACAATAACAAAGGAAAAAAAATAATTAAAAAATCACGGGCTTCTTCTCCATTTTTCCGGCGGACGGCTGCGGCTTCTTCACTTAAGCTCCCGACAGATCCAGCACGGGCGACCGCGGGGGCTAGCCAGGTGTTGGGTCCGCCCCTGCGTTCAACTATACAGTTTGACAGGAAAATGTGGTTCAAACAACGTGGAAATATGTTATTGTAAGTTAATAAAAATATGTCAAAATTTGTGTATTTTGGTAGGTGAATTTTAATCGGTACCAATCGAAGTCTAAATGACTAGTTTAACTCTCAACACTAGTAGGTTCTCCCTCAAAACCAATTTGGTACGATCATTTGATATTTGATTCATTTCTTCATACGGATCAAAACTTGAAAGCTCGAGCTCGAGCATTAAAAACTTTCTTAACTCGAGCTCGAGCTCGAGCATTAAAAACTTTCTTAATCTGCTTAAATTTAAGCTTGGCCAAACATGGCCTTAAGCTGAAATAGATATTTCGCAGCCCCAACACAAGTCACAAGTGACTATAAATATAATCGGTTTAATATCGTTTCACACTCTCTCCAATCGGTGAGAGCCCTAGAAAGAGAGAGGGTTTTCATTTTCTTCCCCCTCACTTCTGCTATCTGCAGAGAGAGCTCACTATATATACATACATATAAATATATATATATATTTACATATTTTATATATCTAGGTATCAGAGGATGGATTTTCAATTATCTCAAAATAAGGGTTTGACTTCACTGCACCTACCACCAGTGACAATTGAAGCTAATGTGAACGAGGAGCAGAAGGAGAAGGACCCGCCGGCGTATATGACAATGGTGGATCCTTTCCTAGTTGAGGCGCTACAAAATCCTCGCCATCGTCTAACAAGTTTGTTTTTTTCCCGCTTTATGCTTGCCAGTTTTTTATTTAGATTAATCTGTAATTTTCATATATCTTGTAGCGTAATTTCGTTTTATGTTGCTATTATGTAATAGGGATTTGTGATTTTGGGTGTAATGTGGAATGAATCGGGTTAGGTTTTGGTAATTTTCGGAAAATTGGATCTGGTTGGATTCAATTGTGGGAACTGGAGTTTTCTTGTTTTTATTTGATCGCATGTGTAAATGTAGGAAATTGTTGGTGCCTACTATTTTGCTGTCATAATTGAGATAATCCTTTGCATGGATTGTGTAGAAAAAACAAAAGAAGCTTGGTAATGCTATTTAGTTGCATTGCATTAGTGGTTAGTGTTTCATTACCTTAGTATTGGTCCCAATATATTCACGAGCACACACAAATTGCACTCTTTTACATTAATGGTAAAGTAGAACTAATCGAGCCACCGTTTAATGGGTACTTCGCTTATATATAGAGAGATCATGGCATATCAAGAGTATTTTACGAATAGGGGAAATTATGGTAGAGAAAGGAGCATGCAACCTTTGCCAACTGGTTTCTTTCTATTTTCTCATTTTCTCTTTTGAGGATGTCTGTAGGGCACCGGGTTTGTGTCTATAGTTTGTGAAGACATGTTATGATGATATGGACAGAGCAAATAACTTGCAGTTAGCTAGTGATGGAAGCTGCCATGTATAAATATGGGTCAAACCTTCTTTCGAGCTTTATAATTTATCAGAACATAAGTGGGAAAATTCAATATAATAATATACTAATAGTTTTAAAGAGAGCCAAAGATTAAAGAAGGTTGTAAAGGAGAGAAGAATGCATCCTTCACAGTATTGTGAAGCGAAGACAGATTATTACTTTTATGACTGAGATATATAACCTGAACTGTGAGTACCCGGTCGTAAACTTCAGGGCCCGTGGGGTTAGTCGAGGTGCACGCAAGCTGACCGGACATCCACGGTTATCAAAAAAAAAAAAAAAACCTGAACCAAGTTTCTGTATCTTCTTTAAGTTTCCCAAAGACAATGAACAAAAGGAATATAGTAAGAATAATAATGATCTGTTTGACAGAGATTTTGTAAATTTCGAACAAATTGAAGCTCTCAGTGGAGAACACGAATCTTCATCTTGTTAAGATGTTGTATCGAGCTCTCAATGAACCAAATAATTGGAATAAGGGGAAAAGAAGAATAATGCATATTAACTTGAGAGATTGTGTCACCTGTCAAGTTCTCAGACTTATCATGGCCAGAATTGAATGGTTTCTTGCAGAATAACTTGTGATTCTGCTTGGGATAACTTCTCTCAAAATACATTTACAAGAGAGTCTTTCGAAGGCGGTCTCGAAGTTTTAGCGGGTGAGATTGCTTTAGTAAACAAGCAGAATTTTTTTTCATTGCAATTGGACTTCAAAGATTAAAAACTTTGAAATGAATCCTCTCATAAGAATCGGGTTTATTATGTTCATTAAATGTATTCTTAATCTTTGAAGTGAATCCTCTCATAAGAATCGGGTTTATTATGTTCATTAAATGTATTCTGGTGTTAATTCTTTTTATGACTTTTGAGTTATGAATGGTATGTATGTATATATCTTCCTGTTAAGGATGAATAAGAAGTTTAAGAGCCAACAACCATTTCTTTTATTTATTTTTATTTTTTTGGTGGTCATTTTGCATGTGAGAGCATTTGACCATACTGGTTAGATCTGAATGTGCTGATATTGTTTTAACATTCTAGTCTATTTATAATTTTGTTTTTGTTGATTTTTTGCATCTCTGTCTCCTTGGTTTGTGGATAACTAGCAACTGAGTTCTTTTTTCTTTTTTTGTATTTGATTTTTACCAGTTCTGCGAATGGAACTCGATATACAAAAGTTCTTGCAGAATTCTGATCTACAGCAATTTGAGTTTCCACACTTCCCTACATCATACCTTCGTCTTGCTGCACACCGTGTAGCTCAACACTATTGTTTGCAGACTGTGGTTCAGGATAATGTCATAGATGGCCAGGGAATCCGTATTTTGGTCATAAAGAAACCAGAAAGTAAGTTCCCTGTTGTCTGTTTATCAGATGTACCAGCTAAACAGTCCGAAAATGGCAAACTTGATCAAGTAAAGATTGTGATAAAGCCAAGGCATTCTAAGGCTTCCTCAAATGAGATCGATGGAATGGGGCTTAAGCGCAGTCCAGTTAGAACTGTGGAAGAGAGGAAGGAAGAGTATAACAGAGCACGAGCTCGTATTTTTAGTAGTCCTAGTAGTTCTGGGCCAGAATATGCATTTGCTCAGGTTGCTTCTGTTGTGAATAATTTAAATGTAGTTGAAAATGAAGTTTCAAGGAACTTGGATGTCGATGAGGACAAAAGCTGTAGCAACAGGGACATTGGTAGTTCTTCTAGAGTAGCCATTTTTAGGAACAGGGAGAAGGATCTTACTGACCCTGATTATGATCGCAGTTATGATAGGTATGTTTAGATTATGCTTCAACCACTATCTAAATTTTCTGTTCTAGAATGTGTGGGTTATTTCTCAAGTTATTGCGTTGCCTTAGTCCTGGATTGCTGGAATTGAAGTTCTCTGTTACTAAATAAATATATTGACTGAAGCACTGAACAAATTTCTCAAATGGTTATATTTTCTTGGTTTAGTCATCTTCTATATATTCAGGCGTTCAGCAGAATAAAACTTTAGCATAATTTAACATAACACCAACTTTTTACTTTTTCTTTGGTCTCCTTAGTGTATCATTGATTCTTCCATTACTGAGTGACTAATGTATGACTATGGTAGAAGCCTGGTAAGTTGACTTTTAACTGTCTTGAGTCTTGCCCACTAACCTCTTTAGCCAATCTTACACAGGGCCATCCTCTCTCCTGGTTGATATATGTCGGCAATTATTATCCTCAGAACTGCCCTTCCAAATAAAAAGGATCAAAATCGGAGGCTCTTTCTTACGTAATTAGAATTTATATTTAAATCCAAGGCATTTGAATTGCTGACCTTCAAATTTTTCAATTTTTTTCCTTTTTTTTTTCTTTCTTCTAATTTTCATACGCTTGTACTTGGGCTATTATTCTCTATCAGTTTAGATAGAACACTTACTGCGGCATTCTCCATTCTCATTTTATAGAACTTCCATGGGACTTCAGAGTAGTATAATAATTTCACTCGATTAGCACTTGATGTTTTGGATCATTACAATGCACAGCTCAACTCGTCTAGCCTTTTGCAGTATTATGCTTTTGAGTATGTATAGGCATAGTTTTGAATAGGGAAAGTTGAATATGGTAGACAACCTAGGAATGGTTGCGAAGGGGGAAAGAGATGCAATGCTTAGGTTGGTACGGATGGAACATAGTGTTGCTAATTCATGTAGTCACTTTGACTGTCATTTCCCTTATCCATCAACCCCCTTAACTATATAATTTTATCTATTTCCACACAAACAGTCTTAATTACTCTCCTTTTAATGGTGCAGATATGTTAAAAACGTCCCAAGCACTCAACAATTCAGCTTTGCACCTTTTAATATGCAGCAATTCCAGCCTCCATTTGTGCAATACGATTCTGTTTTTCCTCAGCTGAGTCAGATGCCAGTAGCTCAAGCCCCCATCAATTATCAAACCCCAATCATGAGTCCATATTGTGCCATGGGATTGAATCAGACATCTCGGGATGCTTTATATGTGCAGTGGCCAAGTCAGTCCATGATGTATGCACGATCTTATGATCAGCCGAGAGATGCCTTTTGTCAGGTAGGTGTTAGCTTCTTTCTCCATTACCGATGTATGATTCTGTTTTGGAAATGTGCATTAGTTCAGATGTTGGTTTACAAGTGCCAGAAGTCATG
Organism: Fraxinus ornus; assembly: GCA_903798235.1. NCBI lineage: Eukaryota > Viridiplantae > Streptophyta > Magnoliopsida > Lamiales > Oleaceae > Fraxinus > Fraxinus ornus. The sequence goes on along the minus strand of CAIGRF010230689.1, from coordinate 16,460 downwards.
GGGTAACTGTGATTTTCTGTTGGCAAATTATTTCATTGGTTCGTTTATTATTCGGATATCAAATGACACAACGGTAGCATTCACTTGTTGACACCACACCATATTGCATAAATTGCAAAATGTATTCTGATATCAAAAGATGCTAACATGCATGTAATACTCTGACAATAATGTCGATGAACATGGTTCTCATCGTTTATCCACTTTAGTCTACATTTGCAAATTCGACAACTAAAGCACTCTCTTATTTTTGGTGTAGGTTCCCTTCTGTCAGCAACCCCTAAGTTTTGATTATTCCCAGAACCATAGATGACATTTCAAATATCAGCTGGGAGAATGTCTGTATTACTGAAGTAGACAGTGTCTTCTTCTACATAGTGTTTATTGATTTAAATCGAAGTGTCAGAAACTGTTAAAACTTGATGTTTTGATTTAGCTTCGTTTTGCTTTTACTAGTAAAATTTGATCCAAGTTGGTGAACAATTTATGGACCAACTATTATTGTTTGTAGCATATTTTATGATTCCATAATTCTGTTGGCTTGACATTGTGAATGCTATAAATGTGTCTCTCGACCATATTTTATGTGTTCATAAGTAACTTGTTTGATAGGGTGGACTGGGCATCAGTTGACAGAATCAAAGAGGAAAAATATGTACTGAATAAATGCACCTATGGTCCAACCAGTTGGGAAAGGGTCAATAATTTCTGGGATCCTATTTAAAATTGGAGACTCTTTTAAGTCGATTGATAATATGTATTAATTACATGAATTATGGTTTCTTTAATTTATTATTATAGAATTAGTGCTCCCTATATTTTCATTTCTTTCTTGTTCAATTAAATCTTTGACACGTGAACATCCAATATTATTGGATAAATCTAAGCAATTAACAACACCCAATGACACTCTACTGTGATTACAAGGTGGTGTGGTGTTATTCAAGTTGGATTTAGAGGGATGCAGATTTTTGTTTGTTCTTGAAAATTGAAAACAAAGTCTAAGGCACATCACATGGGGCCAAATAATGGGCTGTGCACATTTCAGTGCCAGCTTGATATCATATCATATGTTTTCTTGATCTTAAAAACTATAAATTAATGGATAATATAGGATTTGTTTATTAATTGTACACAACTAAAGATGGGATGAAGACTTTGTTAATCTGGCTGTGAACTGTCAAACAATGAATGAAACCCTTCATTTGAAGCAAATCCTCATCTTTTATCGATTAAACTCTTAAAAGATTACTGGATAATATATTTGACACGAGATGAACCTCAAATTGCGTGGATCAAAACTTATCCCCGTTTGGTTCACGTTATTTTTTTTATTCTCATTCTTCTACTCATTTTCAACCACACATTCTTTAATAAAATAATATTTTTCATCACATCAATAATTTTTCCTTCTTTTTCAACCACATATTTTCATTTCATCAACTAAAAAAATGTATTTTTTTGAAAATAATGTGCATCAAACAGGGGCTAGTAATAAAGAATTTTGTTAGCTTAGCCCATGTTTGGGCTACATTCTTTTTTTCATTTTCATTTACAACACATTCTCCAATAAAATAATATTTTCCATCACATCAATAAATTTTCTTTCTTTCTCAACTACATATTTCCCATCACATCAACCAAAAAATGCATTTTTTTGAAAATAATGTGCACCAAACGGGGGCTTAAGATAATTTTTCTGGATCGAATGAAGTATCATAATCAATTTTTTTAACTATCCTGTACAAAATCAATCTCGGAAATCCAATTTCTTTCTTTATTTTAATTTTTTTATTATATAAATATATATTGGCAATCAATGCATAATTGAGCCAATCGGTTTGGATAATTGATAAATAAAAGACCAAGAATCGTGGCTGTCTGGTAGGAGCTTTTTATTTATTTAATCAATGCTGGATTAGCTATAATTAAAAAATGAGTAATGCTATTTAGTACCACTGATTTTTAATATCAGTCTATGTGACAGCATTAGTGACATTTAATTACAGATTTAATTAAATACAAGAATCCCATTTAATAGGATTTATAATATGTTGACACCTAACCTAGTGTTCTAACACAACTGATACTAGATAACATTATTCTTAAAAAATCATATGACCCATGCTCCTCTAATTTCTAATCCTAATTAGAAATCCCACTTCATCCTGCCTTGCCTTGTCCTATCTTATTCGAAACTTTACGAAGCTAGAAAAATTGGTTCAAATTTCTTGATCTTTTATGTAAATTGGTTGATTTTACAACTGTTTTAACGGTTCTAATTATTCAATTAACTAAATTTTGAAACAGTTTTCAATTTTTTTCAATCGAGCTTCTGATATGCTATAAACCAATTATATGGCCGTGGGTTGAAGACAATGGTTAAGATTTTAAATGTCTAATACGTTATTTTTCAATTTTATAACTTTTTTTCCAATTTGCACAATTTTATGTGATAGTCGAGTTGCCTAGCACGATTTTGAGGGTGTGCTAAGAATAATTTTGACAAGTTCCAAAATATAGAAATAGGATGTGTTTTCAGTTTTCACAACTCTATCACCTAGGTAAACATGTTCCCCCACGTGGTAAATTACATTTTTACCCTTGACATGTCCAGTTGTCCCCACACCCACCTGTCCACCACCCACACCACTCGAAGATTACAATTATTTACAAAGTGGGGACACGCGAGATTCTTTCATCAATATCCTCATCTCGTACGATGAAAACATGAAATTTCTTAGTCTTCTTAGATATTTCATTACCATTGTCTTTTTCATGTCATTATTCCAGTTTTATGCTACTCGTGTTTTCCATTTCTCTTAAAACACATAGGTCTGTATCCAGGTGGGACCCATGGAATTTATTATTTTTTAAGATGAATTATGATTATTCATTTAGTGAACCATCCAACGACCACCCACCACGTAAAAACTGAGTCCGACGTGTTTGACGCCTCACCTTTCCCTCTCCCGTCCAGGTGAAGATCTAAAAATCCAATCTACGTTTAGTTGATAATTTATCTAAATAATTCTTTGTTCTTTTCAACTATGTTTAACGATATATAGCTGAAACGTTGCATATCAAATAACTTTACATTGACAAACATGGAAATCTAACAGAGCCCTTCTGAGTCAAAACAATTTTTATAATCGATTAAAATTTAAAATATGGTCGTTATTGGGTCCCACCTGTTTAATAAAATTCAAAAATAACGACTATATTTTTAATTTTAATCTGTTTTTAATCTCTACCACACACCCTCTAAGTCTGACGTGTTTGACGCCTCACCTTTCCCTCTCCCGTCGAGGTGAAGATCTAAAAATCCAATCTACGTTTAGTTGATAATTTTCTTTGTTCTTTTCAACTATGTTTAACGATATATAGCTGAAACGTTGCATATCAAATAACTTTACATTGACAAACATGGAAATCTAACAGAGGCCTTCTGAGTCAAAACAATTTTTATCAAATATCATCCCCTGGCAAGTTCATTACAAGGTTCTTGTAGGAGTACAGCACAATGGAGAACCAAATCATTTGATGACTAATAAGAGAGATCTTTTCGGTTATGAAAAGAAGTGATCTCACCAGTTTGTTCAAGATTCCAGACTCGACTATGGCAATTAAACACGACCTTATGGTACGAGTTGAGCCATACGAGGAAAATTAAGGGGATATTTGATCGAGTGAAACATATGCATAGAGGTCGATGCATGTCTAGTAGAAAAAAGACAGATGCAGCTGCAGTTATAGTTTGTTTCACAGGATACAAATGTAGAAGCAACATCACTTATCATTAGAATTGTTAAGGTTTCTCTGCAAGATTCTGAATATCAAGGTTTAAATGTCTGCATAAAACAACAGCATTTACAAGTAGGACTCGACTCTACGCAAGGCTATACTAGGAAACGAGAGCACAAAGCTGCTATGCAGGAGATCATAGGAAATCGACAAGAAAATACAGTACCATATGAGGCAGTCTCTGGACAGTAAATCTTCATCTCAGACTTCTTTAAGACATTGTAGTACAATGATTCTTGCCAGCATTGTTCTCCTTCGCTTCACTAAAACAATTGGTTGCTTCAGACATCAACATACCAACACAAACATTTTACTGGTAGATTTCTGGTGGCTTGGTGGCTCGTTTGAGGAGACCAATCTTGAAAAACGCGTGCTTAATTTTTTTGAGTGTTAAACGAATCGAATTGTTCGTTGGAGCTTAATGGACTCTGATACCATGTTAAGATTTGAGGTTTCATCTTAAAAGGTCAATCTTATTAAGAGGAGTAATTCAAACTCTTATAAATTGATCTATATTTTCATCTTTATTCGATGTGGGATTCTATAATGACATCATGGTTATATCCCTCACTGCCCACTGGTAGCCCAGGGGTGGGGTTGGATTAATATCTGCCAACAGAACCGACATGGACAAAACAGAATGGTAATGACTTGCAAAATCATAGAACTAGACTCCTTCACAACAGAATCGACACAATGCAATGACTCATTCTAAAAGACACGAACCAGGTCCTCACAAAGCAAACGAGAATATACTACTAAATAATTCCATGATGACCTGATTATGCAAAGAACTCAACCTACAACATCAACAACACCTATGAACATAAATTTAACCCAATACGACATATACTAGATAGTTTCCCCATGAACACAATGTTACTCAGAAGCAAAATTGACAGGAAAATGCAGAGTTTCATGAGAAATTCAATGATTTCTCCATATTCAATCATCTCCAGTAGGAAACAGAGTAAGAACTTTCCTTCCATTTGTGGCAGTGGCTGACTCCAAATCCTCCACATACGGTAGTGGCACCACAGAGGAACTGTTTCTACCGTGCACCGGTGTACCCATCCTTTGCACTTGCTGTTGTGACTGCCTCATAAAGGGATGCTCAAACTGCCCATTGGGCGGTGAAGTCCCAAAATGCCTAAATTGCTGCTGCAGCTGATGGTGGTGAGCCCCTGGCCCCACCATCGCCATCTGATGATGATTCTGCATTGCTGCCACCGGCAAAAATGGGAGAAAATGCTCGGAATTTGGCCTGCTGGGATGCAGAAAATGCGCTGGCACCGGTGAGCTGGCGAATAAATGGTCCGTAGCGGGGTCTACACTCACGGCAGCCAGTGCTGCCGGAGAATTATTAACTCCAACACCGCCACCATTACTCGAAATTCCTTGCATCCGCTTCAAATAGAGCCTGTACTTCTGCAAATGACTAGCGACATTTTCTCTAGTGAGTCCATCCACACTCATGAGTTGCATTATGGTCTTGGGGACAGCATTTTTGATTCCCAAATGGGCCACAGCATCCACAAACCTCTTGTGCAGCTGCGGCGTCCACACGAGCCTCGGCCTCTTCAACGTCCGTGCCGGTTCATCTCCAGCCCCGGATCCCCCGCCACTGCCGCCCTCTCCTCCGCCGCCCAACTCAGCCGAGTCAAATTCCGCCGAGGAGTTAGCAGTAGAATGAGGAAGCTGCAACGGCAGTGGCGCCGCCGCCGCCGCAATTTGATGTGGGTTTCTAATATCGAAGGCTAGCGCTAGATCAGTCGTAATTAGAGATTGAGATAAGGGAATCAACTCATCTGGTGATGGCAGTTCATCTTCCCATTTAGCAAACCAATTCGAATCCTCATCCCTCATTTTTTCCCTCTTTTCTTGATGAACAGTACGTAGATAACAAGAATTATAACGGGTTAATTTTGTTTCCTCTGATCTTGGAGCTATCTCCAAGATCTTGTGAGATTAAAATTGAAAGTCCAATTTGGAAGTGAAAATATGGGGGATGGAATTTCAAAGATGGGCTTTCATTTTTCCATTTCTCCTTCCTCTCTCCCTATAAAAAATGATGAAAAGATTGAATTTTTAGAGGAGGGTGATCGAGGTGATCGAGGTGGATCTTGTCTTCTTCTTTTCAGCTTTTATTTAGGGTACTGTTACTGTGTGCTGTGATGTTTTTATTATCTGGGATTTAGGGCTCTTTATGCTGACTTTGAGCTGTTAAATTCTCCAGAGCGAGTGAGAGTCACTCCTAGATAAGATTTTGGTTGGATTAATTTTCAAGTGAAAACACGTCTGATTTATTAGATACGAACACAATAATAATAATAATAATAATAATAATAATAATACAAACACAACAACAACAACTAATATTGTATATACATAAATCACAATGAGATAGTAAATCTTTGCAGTATCTAACAAGGTGTATCAGTTAAATTGTTATGAATAAACTATGAAAGTCTTGCGCCAAAAATATATTCTGCCCCATTTTGACCTTTTAATTAGGTCTAGGCAAAATTATCGAAAAATCGATTTTAGGTCCGTTCAGGTTGATTTGACATAGTTAATTGATTTGATTTGGTTTTATTTTAAATAAAATCATGGTAAGTCGGTTTGATCATGGTTTAAATTCTTGAATCGCTGGTTAATCGACCCAACCAACTTACACATGTTTCCATTTTTTTGGTTTAAAAAAAGAAAAGTCTAAATTGAAAGCTTAATGATGTTCTTCCGAAAGTGAAGGTGTCCAAGTTGACTCTTTGAATAGTCTTGTTAAATACTATATAAAGACTTTGTTTTATGAAGACACTTTTAAAGAAACGTTGTTATTATTTTGGGGGTGGTTGATGCACATTATTGAGGGTATAATACATTTTAAATAGTGATGTGATGGAAAAAATATGGTTAAAAAATAAGGAAAAATTTTGAAAAATATTATTTTATTAAATAATGTGTGGTTGAAAACGAGTTTTGAAAGAATGTGGATCAAACAAGGACTTTAGGTCCTTTATAAACATTGTCTTCTATATGCTCTGTTTTTTAGTTAATTTTTTCTATATAGTATGTTTTACTTGTAATAAGTTCGCCTTCTGAAAATGCAGGTTGAGATAATGATTATAGACATATGGTTATGTATTAGTTACAATATTGAATCTTTTTAATTACATGTTATATTCTGATTCATTAATCAAAGCTTACATGTTGTGAAAATGCATGTTGAGATAATGATTTTCATTTTTTGAAGATTGAAATTTCACAACTGTTTTCAATTGCTATATGTTGTAACTCGAATAAAAAAATGTATAAATCAAGAACAAAGTTATATGTAATCTAAGTGAACCTAAAACTTGAGGCAATTTTTTTTTTTTTTAAAAAAAAAATCAATTTGGACAAAAGCTTATGGGATGATTCGGTTTAAGAGATAGATTGGGTTGAAATTCCCCCAAACCGACTAATTTGGTTTTGGTTTCAGCATGGGTTGGAATTTACCCAAACAAAGCTCGCCCAAGCCTACTTTTAACCTATCCTAACTTTGGTTGGAACGTAACTCTGGTCGTAATTCTTTTGTATCCCTCTTTCCAAGGAATCTACCAATAAAAAGAAGGGTAATTGGCGCAAAACGTCCCTACCTATGACGGGTATTGTGGAAAATGTCCTTACGTTTGATTTTTTGGTGCAGAACGTCCCTATCTTTGCATTTTCTTGCGCAAAACGTCCTTTTCACCAATTTTTAACATAAAATGACCATTATACCCTTCTATATAAATAAAAAAAAGAAAAAAAATAAATAAATTACAATATGCTTATCAACTTTTTTAAAAATACAAATCAATCCAAAACTTATTAAAAATAACAAAAACACACCCTCCCTCTTCTCCTCCACCTTCCTCCACCGGCAATTGGCTCACGCTCCAGTCTTCAAGTTACCTCACCGGTTGATCATTCCCTACCATGATGATCGACTGGCCTCTATTTTTATTAAACCCTAGTTTGTATTTTGGGGCTCAGTTCAATGGGCCTTATTTTTTGGGTGGAGGTGATAATTTCAATGATATCAATTTTTATTTAACACTAGTTTCTTGTTTTGACTCTTAGCGTGAAGGTGGAAGAGAAGAGGGAGGGTGTGTTTTTGTTATTTTTAATAAGTTTTGGACTGATTTGTATTTTTAGAAAAGTTGGTAAGCAGATTGTAATTTATTCTTCATTTTTCTTTTCTTTTCATATTTATATAGGAGGGTATAATGGTCATTTTATATTAAAAATTGGTAAAAAGGACGTTTTGCGCAAGAAAATGCAAAGGTAGGGACGTTCTGCACCAAAAAATCAAACGTAGGGACGTTTTCCACAATACCCGTCATAGGTAGGGACGTTTTGCGCCAATTACCCTAAAAAGAAGTTGCAAGATGGATTTCTATTGAGTAAAAATTATATTTTATTATGTTTATATAATATTTAATTATTCTAGCTTTAACTAATAATACACTACTTATTTTTTAGATTTAGAGAGTGTTCGATAGCGATTAAAATTCAATTACAATTGAAAATATAGTCGTTATTGAGTCTCATTCGTCTAATAAAAATCAAAGTAACGATTAATTTTTCAATTTTAATTCGATTTTAATCTCTACCGAATGGACTCTTAATTATTCTTAAGTACTTTTTAAGCTTGGCCAAATATAGAGTTTTGGGTTTGACTTCGATTTAATGCATTTGCTTTAGCGCGTGTAATACACTCTTCGGTGGGAGTTTGGGTACGTGTTTAGGGAATGTTATTGGGATTAGGGAAAATGTATTAATGAACTCTGGACTTGTAGGAAAGGTAAAGGAAAAGGTGGGGAAAGTGAAGGAAACTTTTGGTGAAAAAATATTAACCTTTTGTGAGTAATAATTTCATGAAATGCATAATTAGCTCCGAATTGATTTGATAATCATTATTTGAAAACTCTTTTATCTATCCATTAATTTTCAATTACATGTTTACGTAATAATTTTAACAAGTAAATCCTTTTTTTATTTTTTACTTTTTAACAACATATTATCTTAAAAAAATATTTTTCAAAATTCTATTTTACCCAAACAACAGTTGTCAAACAAGGTCGGTTTGAACCTCATTTTCTAAAAGTTTAGGATTCATTCAGCAAAATATAGGAATAAAAAATAAAAATTAATGACGCGTACTAAGAAATTTTTTGTTTGTTAATTTAAATATTTTTTTGAGTATTGTTTTTTAAATAATCATTAAGAGCTTGAATTATTTTCATTTTTTAATTTACAATTTATAATTTACTAGATTTATTTAGAATTTTAGTTTTTCAGAATTTTTATTTTTTTTAGAATTATATTTTTTTAGTTTTTATTTTATTTTTAATTTATCATTTTTTTTTTCATTTTTGTAGAGTTTTTTTAGAATTTCATTATTTTGTTTTTTAGAAAATTTAATTCTTAGAATTTTATGTAAATAAATTTTATTTAAACGTTTATTTTTCACGTGTTGAGTGTTTTCAAAATTTTCACTAAAAATACTCCCAAGTGTCAAAAATCCGATTTGGATTTTTATGTTATAAATCTTGGGATCCACTATTTACATTCAACATTATTACATATATATCAATCTATATTTATTCCTATTAAAAATTTAAAAAAATAAATATTATTTGCATCAACATTAGATTTCAATGTGTTGCAATATTGTCATTATTAAATTAATTCATTTAAACACTATACATTCATAGTATTTCTATATATCTATGATCTATCGCATCATAATTCCTTCAATCCTTTTATATTTCTATTCACATCATTTTTATATATCTATTCCACCATAATTTCTTAATAATCATTTCATATTTTCAATCACTATCATCAATATGCATCGTCAATTTTATTTATTTTTTAAATTGTTTTGATGGATGCTTATAAGTCCAGTAATATCATTTGTGTCGTTCTCATGGAATATAAGTCTTGTAACGGTACTTGTATTATTCTCATGGACGCTTATAAACATTTAAATTACATAATCTAGCTTGAAAAAATTTGTAATTTTAGTTTCTTTAACAAAAATAAGAAACGATCCATTTTTCTTACACTTCCGATTCTATTTCTTCCTATGCCTTGTGCTTACACACTTAACACTAACGAATTGTCTGTAATTTGAGCAACAACAAACTTTAATAGAGACACAAATCCTGAAAACTTTCTAAAAGTTTCATTATGAATGTGCCTCATGACGAGAACCCAACTCCATGACTTTTGCACGGATATGTAGTTTCAACCTTCAGTGGAAAAACTATCATAACATATTGTCTTCATTATTACTTTCTCAATCAGTCATGATCAAACAACTTGCTCCAAGCACTTCATTGACTTGAATCGTATTTAATGAGCACCCGATATACGGTTAAAATAAATCATCTTAAATGGTAATAATAAAAAGACAATAAATAAAAGAAGCTAAAATCTAAAAAGATCAAAGCAAATCAATTGACATCAACCATGAGAAAACATCATCAGCTTCAACTCCCCTGGCGAAAGTTTATTTAAATTAGTGAACGTCAAACATGGGATGAAAATGTGTTCAAAGGTCAAAATGTGTTAAAAAATAGGCTTGTAGGGTGCAATGCTTCCTCGCAAGAATTCCATTGTCATAGTTGACAAATTACATCTAGAGGTGGCAATTGAGTCGAGCGGTCGAGTTAGCTCGTGATCCGCTCGAGCTCGAGCCAAGCCCGCTCGGCTCGTAGGTGAGTCAACGAGCAGCCTCGTGGGCTCGTAAAAAATCATGGTTTATTATTATTATTTTTTTAAAAAGGCCTATTCTTAAAAAAAAAAAAAAAGACGAGCTCGACCCGTGAGTAACGAGCTGAGCTTTTGCTTGGCTCATGCGCTCGTAGGTATATCGGCTCGGCCTATTGCCACCACTAACTACATCTATAAAAGATACAAAACCTTAATCTAAAGATGAAGGAAAACGATTTAAATATAACTTCATTTTCAAACAAGATTTCCATTTCCATTTCCATATGGGCTTTTGTTTTGTTCTTAGTTCACCTCACAATCATAATAAACGTGATACTCTAAAGAAGAAATTACAGTCTCACATGTTTTTAAAATATCATTTTCATAAATTCAAAATCAACTTTAATAATACATAAATCATGTATTAATTAATGATTTTTAAATTAATTTTTATTTAAATCAATCCTACACAATTTCAAACCCTAACTATTTTATTTTCTCTCC
>CAIGRF010230540.1:36983-50573 GCA_903798235.1 Fraxinus ornus | reverse complement strand
AAAATATATTCAAGCTTTTACTTCCTGTGTTGGCTGTTATTTCATAAGTTCAACATTTAAGCTTTTCATTAATTTCAACTATGTTAACTTCTTATAATAATGTATGCATTTAATGAGAAGTGCATGTAAATTACAATGCCAAGTGATTTCTTTCTTGGAATACAAATTTGGGTGAATAAATCTAAGTGCAGGAGGAGCTGCCAAAACTCAATCTATTATTTGCAAGGTCGAATTCCCATATGTGATTTTGTTGCATAATATTGCCAATTACAGATGCACCAGGATAAGTTGTAGGTACAAACCCCAGGCACTTTGCACCAGGAGCCACATCAATTACGTAACTCTTCACTGGTGGTTCAAATCTTGCTCCGTCTGCAAAATGAAAAGCCAATCTTGGCACCAAAGAGTCATCAAAACCTGTCGAGTTAAAGCAGAATTCGAGCTGTGGAATATCGAGATTTAGTCTTGTAAATCTTGTTAGGGACAGTTTCAGTGCGGCCATTACCGGCTGATAAGCAGGTTTTGTCAAGAAAGTAAGGCTTGAACCCGAATCAAGAATCGCCCCTCCTACACCATTCACATTCCACACTTCAGCCGGGATTTCAAGCATTATACTTCCAAGAGAAATGCCCTTTATATTTACAGCATAGAACGGATTGACGACTCCTAGTACAAGTTCTGTGTGCTGCATTCTGTTGAGTGTTGTAATAGAATCTTTGCTTTTCTGGGATCCGAAAATGAGATAACTTGATACGTTTTGGGGGCTTAGATGATCGACTAAACAGTACGAGAACTTGCCACCGAATTTCTCAGCAGCTTTGATTGCGAAAGAATAGTTGCTATAGCCTAGCCCCATAACACCATCAGCCGCCTGGAAACTTTGGCCAGTCGAAGAGTCACTGCATCCGACTAGCACGTTGTGGATACTTGCCTTCGTGCCATTTGTCAAGCCAAATGTTACTGTTTCATTAGCAAAGATTCCGAGTGCTGCTGATCCATCCGAGTACCTAATTTTAGCAACCACAGTAAAAGATCGATAAAGAGTTAAGACCATTTAAGAACATGTAAAAAAAGGGATGAGGTGGGAGAATTATCTGGTGACAAGATTTATGAGAATTAAGTGCATCCACTTTTTCCAACATTGCTGTCTACTAATTGTGAGCTGTATAGTTGGCAGGTCTAGACATAAATTTGTGTACTGGTCAGGGACAATGATGTTCTTTAACCATCCGAAATATGGGGATCTCTTGTCCTTCGTTTCAAAATCGAGTTCACGCCTATGCTATGGGATAATTAAGAAAATCGAACCAACCCCGACCAAACAAGCCCTTGCACTGATGTATAGGTAAAAGTCACGTGAACCCAATCTACTCAGCAATAACTGTCATTTAATGGCTTCACCAGATAACAGGATTTCTGATGCAAAATATCACTACTGGCTGGCTATTTAAAATGTTTTCCAATAATTTACAATTATTTGACTGAGCTTAAGAGATAAAAGTTACTATTAAGGAATTAAAGTTTTGTTAGTAAAAAACCCAATAAAATAAAATAAAATAAAAACAGAAGCAGCAAATGCATATTGACCTGTAATCATAGGCACAAGGAGTATGGGGAGAATGGCATCGAGCGAGAGAAAAGAGACTTGCAAGCTCAATCTTGCACATTCTTGAAGAACAAGGCACGGTATCGAAAGACGACGAGTGATCGGCTCGAAAAACTCTCCGTTTTCGAGATTTCTTCCTACAGTTAGCTCCATGGCACCTATACTTACAGTTCATCCAAGTCAAGTCACTCCCTGTATCTGCAATCAGCACAAATCTTTGTGCAGGGGAGCCAACCTTAAATGACACAAAGTATTGTCCTGTCCCAAAATCAGCCCCTGAGTTCATTGTCATTTTCCCAGAAACACTGCCACTTTTAGCCACTCTGCTGCTATTTGTGCAATCTGAATGATAATAAGTGGCATTAGGATTCTCCAGGACTTGCCTTCTGCCAATAACGTTTCTGCCTTTCTGCAACCCTAAACTCTCAGAAATCGAACGTTGGCGAATTGTATCACTATGAACTAACTGTCTGAGACGCTCTAGTTTAGCCATAGGCTGCAAATGGTGCCTGTGAATCAACTCCATTTTTGCTCCAACTGATTCTCCAATGCCCTGTGAACACTTAGCCCAGAAAATGACCATAGAAAACAAGAAGATATAAAGAAAGAAACCTCTCTGCCGTAGTCTATACATTTTCATTTTCATAACACTGCTCATTTTGGAAGCGAAAATAAATATAAACAACAAGAAAAATAAGCAGGAAACTGAAACCAGAAAGCAAAAGAAAGGATTGTCAAGATGGGGATGCTAGAAACAAAAATTTCAGCTATCTTTTGGAAGGTGGGGTGGGGTAAGGGGTTCATTCCTTGGGAAACGACAGATATATATACACATACATAGGTCTGGTGTTAAAAGGGAAAAGGTAGGGCAAGAAATTTAAGATTGAGAAGAATCCAATTTACGGTGCATTGAAAATTATATAAATAGAATATCTAATCTTGATATCTTTGTTGGTTTTCTCTCTCTGTCATGCATATGTATTTAGCAGTTTTATTTATTGTGGCTGTCTGTCTGTCTGTCACATATTATGTCCTTGTCTTTCTTATATTATATATATATATATACACACACACGAAATATACACGAAATTGATCTTCTACTGATGTTTAGCACGACGTGGCACACTAAAATAGGAAATATTATCAATTTTGTAATCAATTATTATCTCCTACCACCTATCGTAATGTGTCATATCACTAAGATGTTTAGGAGATCAGTCCTATGTAGTATGTGTGTATATACTAAGAGCTTGTTTAGTAGAGATTAAAATCGGATTAAAATTGAAAAACTAGCCGTTATTGTTGACTTTTGTTAGATGGGTGGGACCCGATAACGACCATATTTTCAATTTTAATTGTTACCAAACAGACTCTAAGTACTCGGGTGATATAGCACACTACTAGATGGTGGGACCACCGGTGCTTGGGATCAGAAATTTAACTTTCTTAGATTTATTTTTTCATATATATGAAGTGATTTCTGTATGAAATTTACAGCAGCTAAAAAGGATAATTTTCCCACTTCTATGGCAGTGATTAGGTATATAAATGATGGAGATTTTTCTCTAAATGAGGGAGGTTGAAAACTAATAGAGAAAATTTCTAATTTCTTCAAACATTGTGCGAGTTTGCGAGCTCTATTATTAACGACACTTATAAATGACACTTCATTGTAATATGAATATGACATGTTCGTGATGGGATGTGTTATCTTTAATGATTAGTAACGAATTTCGATATGTGGGAGGTAAAGAATGTCTTTGATTGTGCATAAGATAATCAAACATGCTACATGTACAATCACTAGTGATTTACAAATGGATTTTTCCTAAGACAGTACTGGTTAAATCTTCCAGATAAATGTTTGGTCAAACGGGTTCGTATAGGGATTGTTTGACAAGTTTTTCGATAATTTTTTAGCATATTTTGATAAAAGTTGATAAAGTGTCTGATTAAAAATTCGATAAAAATCGTGGATTCCATAAAATATATTGTTAAAATTAATTGTTGACTTTGATATAACTTTTTAAGCTATCTCAAACAAACACGTAATTTTAAGGAAATCCTTACTCAGAATAAGTGCAAATTAACAATGAAAATTGACTTTCATTTATATAATTATGTTTAGCTGTCAGCCTTAAAGAATTTGAATTTCTACACTAACTTGGCACGAAACTTATAACGCGTATAAGTTGAAATTCTTCTTGCAGAGAACTCTCTCTTTTTATTAATTTTTCTAATTCCTTTGGAATGAAAATTATGTCCACTTAATTAAGAGCCTGTTTGGTAGAGATTAAAATCGGATTAAAATTGAAAAATTAGTCGTTATTGTTGACTTTTATTATACGGGTGGGACCCAATAACGACTATATTTTCAATTTTAATTGTTACCAAACATGCTCTAAATACACTTCATACAATTTTAAAGAAAAAAGTATATTCGTTATATGCAATATAAGTTCCCAGTTGTAAAGAAATCGTTACTAGTTCAATCGATGAATCTAAGATCACAAACGTATTGTCAAATAAATAAAGTTTTTCTGAGCCAAGAAATAAAAAAAATAAAATAAAAAAATAAAATAAAATCCCATCGTGGAGTTGAATAGACTTTTTCTAAATTACAAGTGGGTTGTGTCTGGGGGAAGTTGAAATTTATTGATGATTGAAGATGGGGGATTATTTTTTGACTTAAAAATAAATTATTAAATTATTAAATTGTGAATTCTGGAGGTTAATCAGGGTCAAAGGAAATATAGTTAAAGAAAGAAGCTGGCAAAGAATATAAAGGGTCCAAAATCACATGGAAGATTTCATTGATGAGCTGTGTTACAAATGTTATTCCATCACATTTCACAGACTGTATGAGAGCTGTAATGTGTATTTATTGACCAAAGCAACTATTTTTTTACACCAAATTGATGAGCAGCAATGCATAATTGCCTTTATTTCATTGAATTTCAAACTGTGAACCAATTATGGCTGCTTGGTAAGGTATTGTGTTAAGTCTCGTAACGAGCGTAACCCTCGTGTTTAGTTGACATCACTGAATTTGGAACTATGAACAAACTATCGGTGATAGGTTGGAGGAAGATGAGGATGAAGTCAAGTCATCATGCCCTGGGCGACACACGTTCTTAGTTTTAGTAGTAGTTTTTTGACTTTTCAAAAGCTCCACCAAACGGGTTCTTATTTCATCAACAAATGCTTAATGCGAGATTTATGTTGGTCAAAATTGAATCCGGGACTTTGTTTGACCAGATAAAATTTTTGGATCAGATGATTAAGGATATAAAATTTGTTGACATCGAAAATCGAAAGAACAAAATTCAAGCCAACTTAAATTGTAAATAAGACTTTTATCGATAATGATTTGCAAATTACCATTAAAACTACAAGTAGTTGCTCTTTTTTCTCAATGCAATATTTGAGATATGAAGTGTTTAGAATTCTTTTTTTTTTCTTTTTTTTTTTCTCTCGATTCTTATCCTCCCTTTTATAGGGGAAGGATTATCATACATTCTTCATTTCCTTGTCTTATCAGCTACAGTACCGAGCTGAGAAAGTATATCATTGCATTGATGAGCAGTAAGTCATAATTGCCTTTATTTCACTGAATTTCAAACTGTGAACCATTTAGACTGTTTGGCAGGATTTCTATCTCAGGCCAACTTTTTCTAAAAGATCTCTAACCAAATAAAACATTTTCAGAAAATTATCCAAACTCATTTAAAATCAGCAAAGTGAAGAACTTTACCATGTCTTCATGTCATGAATCCTCTTGAAAGAGGAGTGCCTTCGGTAACGCGGACACAAGTAGTGCATGATTGTCATGTGCTGGTGCTGTAAGGTATTGTGTTAAGTCTCGTAAAGAGCGTAACCCTTGTGTTAAATTGTCATCGCTGAGTTTGGAACTATGAACAGACTATCGGTAATAAGTTAGAGGAAGATGAGGATGTCGTCAAATCATCATGCCCTAGACGACACACGTTCTTAATTTTAGAAGTAGTTTTTGATTTTTTTTTAATGCGAGATTTATGTTGGTCAAAATTGAATCCGGGACTTTGTTTGATCGGATAAAGTTTATGGACGAGGTGATTAAAAATATAAAATTGATTCATTATACAAGAAAGAGTAATTAAAACAGCTAGCATTTTAATGTGATAAATTTGACCCCAACCCCCTTCTTTCGCCATGTTACCTCTATTTCAGAACCTCATTATTCTTCCTTTTTGTGAAGTTTGGTGGCCATTTTCTTATAGCAAACATTGACAATTCCCATCAAATAATGAATACATGATACACTCCAACAATACAATATACAAAATACATTGGTGGTACAAGGGAATTGTTGTCTATAACCATTCTTTTCATATTCAATTCTTGAGAATAAAAAACAATATATTTCTGTTTATTATATCAATGATCTTCACATATACATGTATACATTGATACATGTACAGGCACCAATTTAATTTAATTTAAAATTTTTTTTTTGGGGTTGCCCGAATATTCGTTTTTGATGACATGTATGTACATGGCACGTACCGAATCCATGCTGACAAGTAGTGCTCCTTTTCAGTCTAGGAATTCAAGAAGAGAACTTCTTCAAATGGCATAGATGTTTCCGAAATCACATTCTTGTGATGTAGCATAGAAATGGAAGTTCTTGCCATTTACAAGAGAAAGTGCATCAGTAAGTAAAGGTATGAGCAGCACTTACTAATTTGTATATCAGAAGCTAGAGATGGTTACATGAAAGATTCTTGAGGGAGGCTTCCAAATATTGCTGAAGATTTGTGAGATTGGCAGCCATTTGAAGACATGAAGCAATTCCATGTTAACCAGCAACCAAGTTAAAAACTCAAGTTCTACCACCTGTCAGCATTTATACTGTGGAGGACAGAAACTTCTGAAAGGACCTTTACTTGAAATGCAACCTAGGCATTATAGAACAATTTAGGTGACTGGAGGTTCAATCATCAAATTAAATGAAGAGATACCAAACTCCAGCAGAGAAAGGACAAAAGCAGGAATAACACGTGTATCAACAATTGCATTCAACATCCTCTGTCGCTCACGGTATTGCAATTCGTTGGAAACTCAGGACAAAAGTATCCTTGTGGCCAGAAACAAAAGTTTAGCAAAAGAGAAACGAGAGAATATTGAGTTCAACAATCTTCCAAGTGTAGAAATTTATTCTGAGGTAGAGAGGACATAAGAATGTCAATGACACAAGGTCAATTCTTAACTGCTGAATAAATGCAACCCTGATGTGTTGTGAGGATAAACAAAAACAGAAACTTTCGTAGTTATATAAATAACAAGGAGACAATTCAGCTTCTTCACAGCCTAGCATTCTTTCTGATTTTCCTACTGCGTGGCTCATAAATTTCCAATCATTAATAAGATAGTACATAGGATGTGCTAATGGCATGCATTTACCTAAAACTGGAGCCTTGCAGACTAAATGCACAACCCGAAAAACATTTAACTCTTTGAAGTTTTTCATAATGCACGACTTTTTCCCTATACTTTGGAATGGGGAGATCTGTGGCAAGATTATGTCAATTAGCGGTACTCTTCAAGAACCCCAGTGACTCTTAATAGCTTCAAGAATTTCGATACTTTTCCTCCTAAAAGCTTTATCTTTTATCAATTTACCTCGGAAGCATTCACAACGAGTGCACCCTTCAGCTTCGCAATCCTCTTTTCTTCATCATGTATCCCCTTCTGCATAGTCAGTAGTACCATAACATATCAGAAGAATTTAGTTGAATTACCATTAGTTTATAACTTCACTTGTATCAAGCCTAATCATTTCGAAATCGCCATCTGCAAGTGAAGTGTGTAAATGGGAGAAATGAAGAGGGATTTATTACAATTGTGGTTAAGAGATTGCACGAGCTCTTCCCTCTCCCACTGAATTCTTGACCCTCCAAGTTAGGGTCGAACAAACAGATGAACTATAGGAGGCATTTGTGATTTTAGAGACTTCTTTGCGAAAATTTATTTTTAAATGGTTTGTAAGAATTCGCAGCATGCACAATCATAAATTTCGGGTCAATAATTCTTACTTTAAAGAATGATTTCCAAGATCTTTGTGTGTTTGAGTCACATTGCATCTCAAAACTCCAATCTATATTTTCTTGTTCTCTAATGGTCCTAATCCCAATCACAATAGAAAGAGATTATTATCCACGATATAAGTGCCTTATTTTGTGAGTTTCCATACCAATTTTGGTGTATTTTCACACACGAATTTCACTATTCTCTTGCCATCTATTTACTCTCTTTTTCTTGGCAATAACCATTGGAGGTTGTATGGGAGTTGAAGGATGGTTATATGGAGTTGCATGTTTGAATTTCAATTTCAAACCATTTCTTCCAACCCTTTTAATGTTTTGTGGGTCGGGTCACCCCACATGGGCAACCCACGACCCATAATTTATTTAAAACCATAGTTGCTGGACACCAAATATTTGTTTGAAGGCAATAACTTGAACTCAACTAATAATTGTAAATGAATACGTGTCTGTCAATATTTATAGGAGAATCCAGAGAAATCATTCCGACCACGTATACACAGTTTCAAACGCTGATCCTTTCGTCTCTTCTCTTCTCTGTGACCGCTTCTCCTTTCCTCTATCCACGTCTGTCTCTCTCTCCCTCCCTCCATCCATTTTTTTTTTCAAATGTATATATTGAATATGGATTTTCCATTTCTTCCTTCCCACATTTTTCTCTCCACACCCACCTTCCAAACCAATAATCCTGAAACTAATGGTGCTAAAAACAAGGATTCTTCGTCCATACTGCCAATGAATTCTTTGCCGGGATTTTTCTTATCGTTTTCCCAATTATCATATTTGATGAGCTATTGTATTCCCATTAAAGGATGATTGAACGAAAGGATAATTAATCCAAGGAGAAGCCTCTGGAATTTAATACAATTGGTGGGTCCTTTATATAATGCAGAATTATTAGATATTTAGATGGAAAATTTGTTGGCTTGTGATCAACATGAACGATGACGTTTTTCATTTTCTGCATGATGTTTTTTGCAGATTTTTCTTAAGAATCTTGTTCTGGAATGTCATTGAATCACACAGGCGGGGACTTGGACGAGGTCAGTATTACCTTTGTTTTATCTTCCAACTCAAATAATTCTCTATCTTTAAAAGAGTATTGTAAGAATCAAAAGGTTGAGACAGAAAGTAATAAACTCGTTTGTGCATTCTTACATGGTGAATAAAGCCTTCATCACTACGTCGTGAAGAAAATTTGCAACTCATGTCTGTTTTGTTCTTTTGGCAATTTTACATAATCTGTGGTTTTCTGATTATAAGAATGCAACCAGTGAACCTGTATGGTCATTGTGTAGCTACTATCACAAATTATTGCAATGGTTGTGAAATAGATTTTGGTTTCCATTCTCCAAATCTTGCTTTTGGTACTTGTATTCCCCAGTATTTGAACGGTTGGAAAATATTAAAGAAGATTGATGTATCTCCTTAAATACAGATGAGTAGCATGCCATTGGAGCAGGCATGTGAGCCTGACAAGAAGGACCTGGCTGCCAAAAGTACTAGCATTTCAACTTCAAATCCATCTCATAACTTGAAGAAGTCGAGCCAAGTGTCGAAAAGAAGTACCAATCCAGGGCGTGTTTCACCATGTGAACCTTTAAATGTAGATCCGAATTCCCAAATTAATTTGACTTCCACTCATATGGCATCAGCTGATTCCCAAAAAACTGATGGAATGACAATGACTGGTGAAATTTCATGCCCATTTCCAAATAGAGCTAAAAATCCGGATAACCTGGCTGCCACAACAATGAGTGGACCATTGGCAATATCACCAAACACAAGTACTGGTGATGCTGTGAGTAGCCAATCAAGCATCAACCCCAGATGGGGGAGTGTCAACAGCAACCGTAGCAACAGTCTGGACAGTTCATGCACACCCCTCAGGCCCCACACTGGTGGTGATGTTCGGTGGGATGCCATTAACTCTTCTTCTTCAAGAGATTCTCCACTTGGTCTCAGCAATTTTCGGCTTTTGAAGCGGCTTGGTTATGGAGACATTGGAAGTGTCTATCTTGTTGAACTCCGAGGAACTAATACCTTCTTTGCCATGAAAGTCATGGATAAAGGTTCTCTTGCAAGTAGAAATAAGCTACTTAGAGCTCAAACTGAAAGAGAGATTCTTGGTCTTCTTGACCACCCATTCTTACCTACTTTATACTCTTACTTTGAAACTGAAAAATTTTATTGCTTGTTGATGGAGTTCTGTAGTGGAGGTAATCTTCATACTCTTCGTCAAAAACAGCCCAACAAGCATTTTACAGAGGAAGCTGCTCGGTCAGTACCTACCCGCGTTATGATCTTTATTTGTCCCTTTCTCTACTACATGTGGTTTTGCTTATAATTTTCTCCATTGCAGCACTAGTAAATATAAAAGCTGACTAGTTTTAGGATGTGACTTTTCGCAAGATTCTGAATGATATGACACTATTATCGCCTCTGTCAAATTTTAAACTAGGAGAGTTTGAAATACATTGACGCTGTTTTTGCTCCCTTCTTAAGATTTGTGTATCAAAGGATCACTGCCTCTTGGTACCGCAAGAAATTCCTCACTTCTTGTGCCCCAGCTATCATATAAGTAGTCTCTGTTTCTTTTCATTTACATGTCTGTATGGGGAAAGGGGAGGGGGAGTCAAGTTGGTTGGTTGATCTAAATGTATGTTCTTGATGTTTTATTAATGTAACCAACCTCATAAAATGCATTCTTTCAAGATTTCTAGTTTATATAAACAAGTCCATCTACTTCTTTTAGCTCCTTAGTTGCCTGTTCTTGCTGTCAACTCATCTCTTCAGTCTAAATGTATTTTCTCTCCTCCAATTAACCTAGGTTCCTGACAATTTGGACACAACAATAGTAATTTGCTTTGTGCATCAAAACAGAATAGGCACGAATTCTTGGTGTATCATCTTGCTTGTACTTAATCCTTCCAGATTTAGTTTCCTATGCAGATGGGAACAGAAAAATAGCTAATTAAATTTGATTTGTTTGTTATGCTGCGCAGATTTTATGCATCGGAGGTCTTGTTGGCGCTTGAATATCTTCATATGCTAGGAATTGTGTACAGGGATTTAAAGCCAGAAAATGTTCTAGTGAGAGAAGAGGGTCATATCATGCTATCTGACTTTGACCTATCACTTCGTTGCTCTGTCTGTCCGACACTCGTTAAGTCTTCATTGGTACATGCTGGAAATCCCAGTGATACTGCTGCTGGCATCTTAGACGATGAAAATGTTGTGCGTGGTTGTATCCAGCCATCCACTTTTTTCCCACGCCTTCTCCCTACCAAAAAGAATCGCAAATCTAAATCCGATTTTGGGCTTAATAATAATACAAACTCCCTTCCTGAACTAATGGCAGAGCCAACTAACGTGCGTTCCATGTCTTTTGTTGGGACCCACGAATATCTAGCCCCAGAGATCATTCGGGGAGAGGGTCATGGTAGTGCAGTGGATTGGTGGACATTCGGCATTTTCATGTACGAACTCTTGCATGGAACAACACCATTCAAGGGGTCTGGAAATCGTGCTACTCTGTTAAATGTAGTTGGCCACCCATTAAGATTCCCGGAAACTCCTCAGGTGAGTTCTATGGCTCGAGATCTTATAAGAGGGCTCCTGGTGAAGGAACCACACAAGAGAATTGCATATAAGAGGGGAGCTACAGAAATAAAACAGCACCCATTTTTCGAGGGTGTGAACTGGGCATTGGTGAGAAGTGCCATGCCTCCGTGCATACCTGAACCTGTAGACTTTTCGCAGTTTGCCAGCAAAAACTGTGCTAATTCAGACAAGAAGATGGCTGAGATTGGAAACGATAGGAACAAGACTAGCTCGACTGATAGTTCTTATGTTGATTTTGAGTACTTTTAGGATTGTCTCTCAATTGAATTAGGATATGATGCATTTCAGTGATAGTAATTTGTACAAAGGGGAAAGTTTGGCATTTTAAATTATGAACTGAACACAAAATTGTGGTTCTTGCATATCCTTACTGATTCTTAAAGCAAGCCTCAAAGATTACAACAATATGTTTGCGGGCAATTTGCTTTTACTTCTCATATCAATTTCGCCATAACCATTTGTTTGTTGCTGCAATGCTTTCTAAATGTTCGAATAGGCAACATGATCATCTTTTAAGGGGCAGCAGGGGTCCCTCTGCGATATTTCATTCCGTTACAGAATCTCAAAAAGTGGTTTACGATGTTAAGTTATCGAGCTTTTGCTTAAAGTCAAAACTATCCGCGGACCGCGAATAATGTAATTTTAGTGACAATGTTCCTGTTTGCTCCTATAATCCAAATCCAAAAGCAAATCTATTAACAAAATGTTAGCAAGTTATAAATAAAACACTAGGAGTGATAACTAACAACAAAAGCTAAATCAATTTCTTTTGTTAATATGTTAAGACATTTTCCTGGCAGGTAAAAAAAATTTATAAATTCGCTAGAAGGAGGGCTTGAACCTCCGACCTTGTGGTTAACAGCCACACGCTCTAACCAACTGAGCTATTCCAGCTTGTTTTACTTGTTATTGCATAAGTTAATATATAAACGCTAAGTAACTTTCAACTCTTCCAGATCCAAATGTTTCATAATACTTCAAAATGAACTTAGAACGAGTAATTTAATATTTCATTCTTGACCAAAATCAACAAAGAAGATTGCACATTTTGCATGATTGAAAAGTTAGGCAAGCAATTGAGCAAATAGCATTGAACAAAAATATGGCAAGTTTTCATGTGGCAATTATTTTCTTCACTATTCAAAATGTGCTAACCCGGCACCTCTTTATGTGGAAAACGGAGATGGGATTCCTACGATATACTGTTATAGCATCTCGATTAATTCATATCCTGAATTCGATTCTAGTTTTTAACTAACTTCTCTTCTTAAAGGTATTGAACCTGTTTGGTAGGGATTAAAATTGAAAAATTAATCGTTATTGTTAACTTTTATTATACGAGTAAACTCAATAACGGTTATATTTTTAATTTTAATTGGTACCAAACGGGCTTAACGCTTAATACTTAGGATTTGTTTCTCCCATTTTTAGGGGAAATATATTTTTTTAAAGTGATTTTTTTGATAATTACGTGTAAAATTATTTATTTGATTTTTTTAGAGAATTAAGTGTAATATTATTTATTGAGAGAACGCTTGTATGGAAATTCATCTTATCTTTGTAATTTGTGAAGTCAACTGCGGTGTCTTCACGAATTATCAAAACGTTGTGGGAATCTTCTTGTAATTATTATAAAATGCAGGCGCCGTAAAGCAAAAATCACCAATTCAACGATCGGATTGGAGAAAGGATTGGATTTGCAGAGGATTCTATTTTCTAATTATGTTACTGCAATCTTGCAACTCCTTCAGCTGCCCATTTAATATTGTTAATCCCACTAAAGCCCATTTTTTGATACGAAAAAATTCAAGAATTCCTTCATATTTTCCCTTTCGATGTGTATCTAAACTCGCATGTCCCACAATTGCAGTTAGTGATGTTGCTGGCATTTTTCAGAACAAGGTTAGATTATTCTTTTCAGTGGGTCATGAATTTCTTGAATTGGGTGTTAATTTTTTATTTTTATTTTTTAATTTATTGTGTATAGGTTTTGATAGCTGCAGCTGTATCTGCAGTAATTGGGCAATTGTCAAAGCCAATAACTTCAACTATATTATATGGCAAGAATTTTGATTTTAAGGCTGTCATTCAGGCTGGAGGGTTCCCTTCTACCCATTCCTCTGTAATAATTTCTACTATTCTGCTTATGCATAAGATTGTATGTACCTGTAATTAGTTTTTTGGGTTTGGGTAATGAACTCGTAATCTGATGATCGATATGATTTTGTGGTTATAAGTTCATATCGAACCAGACTGAAGTGGGTAAATTGTTAGTTT
>CAIGRF010230540.1:20107-34082 GCA_903798235.1 Fraxinus ornus | reverse complement strand
GTGATTAACAAATCACCAAAATTTGAATATACGGATTCTATTATTTAATTAATTAGAATATTAATTCAATTAAATAATAGATCTTGCCATAAATATGCATCGATTATATACATTAAAAGTGTTTATGTTCAAAGTTGATTGGATTTAGGGCATAACACTAACACTTTCCTCCACAAACATGAGACAAATAATGATAAGGTCGCATCATTTTAAAGAGAAAAATTGATTTAATTGAAGGTGAAATAGATTGTTATGAAAGGAAGACTCTTAATATGTTATTTTAAAAAATACTAAAATGATCACCATAAGAGAGATGCTATTTCACAATCACATTTAATTGAATCAATTAGCTGTGTTTGAGATTAAGTCTCGTCCCATGAACTTAGTTCTGATACTATGTTAAACAATTCAAAGAAAAATAAAGAAAAAGAGGAGACTAGGGTTTCATTAATTCTGCATAATAAAATTGAGTACAAAAAGATGATTTAAACTAAATATAAAGAGAATATATATAGGCTAAACAAAAGAAACTAAAAAGATCATTTTACCCTTAATAAACAATAAAACAAAATAACTTTATATTTCTTAACATACTATAGTGTAACATTATCATTTGTACAAGAATGTTAGGTGAATAATGCTACTTGTACATAATGAAATCGTATAATTATTTACATATAGAAGAGGCGTCAAAAAGAAAGTGGGAGAATTTTTTTTTTTTTTTTTCGATTGAAGAAATTCTGATGTAATCATATATCACTATATCATGTGTATGTAAACTATTATGTACATATAGCACAATCGATAACATAATAACGTCTCCAATATGGCGCACATTTCATCCTTAGCCCCCGTATCATTTACTTTACAACCGAGCTACTTTGCCAGGCCTGTAAAAGGCCTGGCAAAGCAGCCTCCTCACATGAGCGGGACCCGCCTCAATAAAAAATTGTTCCAAAAAACCCAGCTCACCCCCTTTTGTCTATGTGCTTGTAAAAGACTTGGCAATGCTGGTCTGGCACCCCAGCATTGCTCATAAAAAATTTATAACAAGATAATAATTCAAGAAAGTTAAAAAGGGGAAGTATTTATAAATTGATTAAATTTTAAATAGATACCAATGAAGGGTGGATAAATGAGTAGTATTTGTAGGTCCTCGAGAATGTATATATACATGCAATTTCCACATTCTGCGGATGAAGATTCATAATAAGCACGTATTTTATTTTATTTTTTCAAACGGAAATAAGCACATGATATATAAGTCGTAGCTCAAGTTGATTTATTTTCAAAAATAAAAATAGGGTGATGATCACAGTCGACTCTACAATGAAGATATCTAGGCGATCGTCTAGTGTCCCATATTCATGTCAGGGTCGATAATCTTGAATTTTATATATTTCTATTTTTCATTTTTTAAATAATGAATATATTATTAAGAGCTTGTTTGGCCCCCATTTTAATCCAATTAAAATTGAAAATATAATCGTTATTGAGTCCCACTCGTATAATAAAAGTCAATAATAACGACTAATTTTTCAAATTTAATCTCTACCAAACACACTCTAAGAAAAAATAGAACGAAAATTAAAATAAAATTCAATCCAACAATCAAGAATACCCAATTGACCAGCCAAACAATGATGTTTCCTATTTTTTAATTTCTTTTTCTCGTTTTTTCTCTAATTGATAACCTCAACGAACTTTTTACTATAATCAAATCAATACATCTTTCAATTGCAACTTACAATCGAAGTACCAATTTTGAATAAGGGAAAAAATAAAAAATAAGATGTACATTTTACACCAATTCAAAAATCAGGTATATAGTTTGAAAATTCAAAAATCAGATTTTTTTTTTTAAATATAATATAATATAATTAACACATCCCACATGCACCACCCATACCGCTCCGGTGACTATTCCGGCTACCATTCCGACCACTACTCTTCTCCGGCGATTGTTCCGACGACTCCTCCGATTCCGACAATTATTCCGACGACCATTCCGGTCACAGATTTACAATTTAGTTGGTCACATATTATTTTTCAGTCACATATCAAAAAATTTGTAGGTCACATATTTCAAAATTAATTGGTCACAGATCANTCCGATTTCGACAATTATTCCGACGACCATTCCGGTCACAGATTTACAATTTAGTTGGTCACATATTATTTTTCAGTCACATATCAAAAAATTTGTAGGTCACATATTTCAAAATTAATTGGTCACAGATCAAAACTTATAGGTCACACGGTCACAAATTACCAATTAAAGTCACATATTATATTTTTAGTCACAAAATCAAATACTCAGTCACAAATTAATTTGTTAGTCACAGTTAAATATTTGTTCCCAATAACCAAATAAAAGGTCACAGATAACAAGGCGGATCCACCACTACCATCGCACCACAACCCCCATTTCACTAGTACTGCCAACATCGCGCTGCCTCGCCACCGCACATCACAACCACCACCATCCAACTGAAATTCAATCATATGAATCTATCATAGTAGGCTCCAATTCATGCCACCCACAAACAGCTCGTCCACCCACCGTCTTGCATCAGCGTCTGCTACTGTGTCGTAGCAAACAACTCGTCCACCCACCGTCTTGCAGCAGTGTCTGCTGCTGTGCCGTAGACGCTGCTGCAAGACACAGCAGCGTCGACGCTGCTATCACAGCAGCGACTGTGATTTAGGGAGGTCGAGCAGCGTCGGCGCTGCTATGACTGTGATTTAGGGCGGTGATCGGCGCTGCTATGACTGTGATTTAAGGCGGCGACTGGGGAAGGAGGAGAGGAGGGAAAGGGAAGAGAGAGAGCTGCTGTCACAGCAGCGTCGGCGCTGCTATGACTGTGATTTAGGGCGGCGATCGGCGCTGCTATGACTGTGATTTAAGGCGACGACTGGTGGAGGAGGAGAGGAGGGAGAGGGAAGAGAGAGAGTAGGGTTTAGGAATTGATTGAAATTTGGTGGGGGTGGGGGTTGGTGTGGTATATAGATTAATTTGATTTAAAATATTATAATTAATATTAATTGTGAAATTAAAACCTGATTTTTGATTAAATAACTTTAAAACCTAATTTTTAGAAAGGTAAAATTAAATAGCTGGTTTGGTGTAATTTCCTCTTTTGAATAATCAGCAAAGAAAAGTAATGGATCTTGCTATGGGTACATAGCAAGATCCATAGTTCCCAAATGGCAGGTGAAAGGCTATAGCATAATTCGAAAGTAATATATATATATATATCAAAAAATATTGGTTTTGAAGAGGCCCCTCCAAAATTTTAGCCTGAGGCCCCCAATATTTAGACCCAAATACTTCAAATATAAATTTGCAGCCACAGAATTACGATAAATGTCAAGAGCCCAACTAACCAAATTAATGTCAAGTGAGCAACACAAATTTCTTAAAACTCAGAAAAAATTACTTAGAAAATTTCGAAAAGTCGTGTTCAAACCCAAGATAGGGGAATGAAGATCTCTGAGCAGAAGGAACCAATTCAGAAACTTGTGAAAATTGATGGCTTTTGCTCGGATCCATTCCCTGATGAGCAGCCAAAAGCTTATCCAGAAATGACCAGTCACCCGTGAACTTTTCTTGTTGCGTAAGCCCGTCGGGATTTCCAGTCGTTGACCTCAACAGATTCTGTGCACACATCATATCTGTGGTGGTGCTCAGTGGGAGAGATGATAGGAAACGGAATGAAGAAGGAACAGTTGATGATTCTGTACTCAATAACTGTGGAAGGTGCATGGAATTAGTGTGATCGAATGTATAATCGTAATGTTCTTGATAATGGAGTTTTGGTTCCAAAAGTGAGCTACTCGCCTGCTGGTATGGTACGGGTTCTTCTTGGTCCAGTTCGGGTTGGAAGCCTCTGGTGTGGTTCTTCTTGAAAACCCTACAGACTACCCACCCATCTTCCTGTTTTCATAGTATCCAAGGTTGATTTTAGTATATATAGCAAAAAAATAGAATTTAAGAAAAAAATTGTATTCTTTTTCTCGTTTATACTAAAACCTTGACGGACGACTCAATATAGCTCTCACGTTGAGGGTTGAGTACCTGGATTTCAGCAGTGTCATCGTCCAAACGATATTCGTGCATGATCCAGTCAGTTTTATGGCCGTGAGGAGCACGTCCAGTGTAAAAAACAAGAGTTTTTCTCATCCCAATTCTCTTTGAGTTGGTGAGATGGATACCTTTGTCCCTCCCCGTAGCCTTCCAAAACCCAGCAGCTGTTGCACGATTTGTTCGAGTTCCTGTTGGATATTTCTTGTCCTTGTGACTGAAAAGATACCAATCATTTTGGGGACATGACCCAATTCTACATTTGTCTGCCAGTCATCATAGAGAAAATTTAATTATAGGATTAATAATCACAAAATTATGAATTATCTTAAAAATGTACTTTTTTCTTTATTCGAATTAATGGATTTTTTCCAAACCGAATGAAAGAAAAAGGAAAAGTGGTGTAAATTACCTTTGAGATCCCAAGGCTCGAGCTTGTTGAGATCGATTTCCTTAATAACATCTAAGTCGATGGGTTCATAGGAGACCTTTTTTCTGAGATAATAATAAAGCAGCTCTTCTTCTGTGGGATGAAATCGAAACCCTGGTGGAACAGTTGCCTGTCCATTCCCTGTCATCATCCTCTCCATATTCTGATATTAATTGTATATATCCTGCAAATCATATGAGTAAAACAAATTACAAATTAAGAAAGGTCATGAATTTGCATAAATATAAGATGTAGTAGGGTTTGCAGCATGCAGGATTCTAAGAACACTAAGATAAACCAATCCTGGTAATCACTTATAAAAGGATGACATATCTGTTGAGATTTAAGAGTGGTAACTGAAACCCTAAAAGCTTCAGCCATGATTTACTGATCTATCTTTCTCTCTCTATTTTTCACACACATTCTGTGAACAGATCGCCTTATAAGAAAACTGCTTATCATCTGGCATGAGAGATATAGTGCTAAAAACATGTGCTTTTGTAGACAGAAAGAGAAAAAATCACACTTTCCATGGAAGAAAGAAAAAAAAAACAAAGGGAAAAGACAGTATACAGGTAATTTAATTCAGAAACATACTCAAATTTCTGAGTTTATGATATTGACATGAGAAGAAGAACAAGCAGAAGAAGAAGGAGAGGAGAAAGAGACGAATCAAAAACCTTTTCTGGGCTTGTGTTCTTTTCTTCAGTGCCAAAGAGAATAGACAAACCAAAGGAAAAATGTAAGAACAGGTTAACCAATTTCTGCGGTTTAATTTCATACAAATAGAGCCTTGTTCAAAGAGAGATGTATAGATTTATTCATATAATTGTAACTGCTGCAGATGGGAACAGAAATAAAGAAAATTTCTTATTATTAAACTATACATAAAATAGTAATAATATGAATGTAAAGAAGATGGATCCATAATAAATAAGCTTCGTTTGGTCCCTTTTTCATGCAGATTATGGAAAATGTCGTTGAACGGGAAACCCTATCCAGAAATTCGCCAGCATATAATCTGTAACACTGTCAATTTGTAATCTTTTTTGTCAAAATTAGGTTAATTATTCTTATTTTTGAATCTGTCCAAATAGTAGGTCAGAGTCAAATAAAAAAGAGGGAGTTTCTATCATTCCACTATATTATTAAATTCTTCCAACCTTACCTGCTAAACATACGTGCGAATGAATTGATGAATCTTTATCTTTTGGTCTTTTACCAGCAAAAGTTAGTTCCTTTTCTTGATTTTACACATGGATTCACTAGTACTGCACGTGCACCGACCAATGAAAGACAATCGAAAAATTCAATTACGCCCAATAAGTTGACTTACTATACATTGGTAATTAACTGTTCATTCCAACAGTTGTAAACAGGACTTCAAATTTCTGAGAATCTTGGAAATGGACCCTAAAGGACACGTCGAAACCGATGGTCCAGTCTATCGAAAAATTTGCAAAAGGCAATGCAGTAAAAGACCTCAATCGATAGAAGCTGAGGTGATTAATTCTACTCTATTACGTGAACAAGGGGGTGTCGAAATCAATAATTAATTTTAACCACATATTTCATGAAATTCACAATTTTATCAACTTTTCAATCATTCATATCATTAACTTTTATTAAAATCTACTAAAACTTTTATCAGAAAATTTGCCAAACAACCCTAAGTTATTCACTTTTAACAAACAAAAATTTCGATAGAGTTGCAAGTTAAAGTGTGTATATAAACACGAAAGGATTGGGGACCTTGTGCACCTTTATAAGATCCCTTCGTCACCTCAAAATGAAAGGTCGGGTGATCTCGTAGTTTTTGGTACATGAAGATGCATTATTAGCTCTATTTCCATTGAGGCCAAACTTAAACCTATGCTCAAGAGCTGTCTATACTGATAAGTGATGTTCTAAAGTCCAGAACAAGTGTATAAATAGGATACGGAAATCGTGTTTAACTACTGAAAGACTTGAATTAGTTAAGGCAAAAGAAGAAGGAAAGCTAGCAATCTTCAAGTGCCCTTGGGCGACACAAGAAGAAGGAGCTAATATGAAGGAAATGGGCTCGATATCTCACTATTTTGGAAAGTAGTTTATGAAAGCTCAAGATCTCAAGTGGAAACAATTGTCTTTTACATAATATTATTCTTAGAATTTTCGGGTGATCTTCTTATCCATGTAAAATATACTTTGGTCCTAACATGTGTCCTATCTAGTTGAGTTTATATCATTATGTTGGAAGTAGGGATGAGCTTCCACACAGTTTATAAGAATTAATGCCATCTCCGACCTCATAATTTGAAATATTAGGGGTCGTTCTCTTTGTGTTTTAGTTTTGTGTTTTGAATTTTGAATTCATTTTGGGTTTTGAGTGTCCATTTTGAGATTGTTGAAAATATAAAATATGTTCATTTTGACATTTTAAAAATTGAATTGAAAACACTCAAAATGCATTTTGAAAATTGACTTGATTATAACTGAAAACACTCAAAACGACAAATTTGTTGTTTTGGATTTTCTTTGTAAATTTTTAACTTGTTTTCAAAAACGCGTTTTCGAAAATAGGAAAGAGAACGCGTTTTCACTATTTTGAAAAATCGAAAACAGAAAACAACTTGAAAATGATAAAGAGAACAAGCCCTTAATATTTCAACTTTCAATGATTGCTTGAGGCTTCTTCTATCGAGCTCGACATCTCTACTTGGACTTGAACTTGAACTTGAACTTGGAATGTCTTCATGCACTCTCACATCGTACCACTATCCCATTAGATTAATCGAGTGCGACATCACCGAAAGTCATAATTTTTATTTCTGAGCTTATATATATATCGACTTCCACACTTTTTGTGCACAAAATAAGAATTCCAATTAAACAACAAGTGCTAAATAAATCTTGAGCAACATCACATCATCGTGGAATTGATTTAAAAATTCATTTCATGTCTAAAAAAAAATGAATTACGCCAAGCAAGAATATCCCAAGCCATTTCCATCTTATGTTTTCTTCTTGAACAGGAAAGGAACAAAACATTTTCCTCGACTTCTCCAAGTTATTGAAGGCTTAGTAAAAGTTGTACATACACCTGGTGCGGTCAGTCGACCATTTCATGTGCTATCAGAAAAGGCCTACTCGAACGATACATTGTTATTTACGGGAGATCGACGACGTGCGTTTCTGTGGAAATGATTTGGGACTGCGAAAAATGCTCCATAATCGATTTTTTCTTTGTTATATTTCTTTCCCCCTTTGGTACAAATTTTGTTACATAGGCAGAAAGAAATAGGCAAAAGAATAGGGGACTTGGCACATGAGAGGTGCATGAAAAATAAAGCAAACTCCTTAAAGCCCGTGACATGTACACGTTCCGATCAAAGGAAAATGGACGCAATTCAATGCCTCGATTGCCTTAATTTATAACAATCTATTAGCAGCAGCTTGCCAGCCTTTTATTCAGAGCCAAACGAATTCCTACGTTACCTCTTTCACACGCACTTGAGGACAATCTTCTCTTATGGCCTAAACCTCCCGTCCGGCCAAGAAATAGAGAGAACCAAACCGCCTTCTGATCCATTCATTTATGCAAGTAGGGAGGATCCAGAGCTAAGCCCCCTCCCATTCGAGGCCGGGTGGCCTCGCCCCCACTAGCACCCAACCTTCCTTTTGCTCTTCCTTCGGTGCCATGCAAATGCAGTATGGACCTATTTGACAGATTTTCATTTTTTTTATTTTTACTTCTTGTAAAAGTGCTTGGTGAATAAGCTATCCTAAGACCCATTTGGAAGGACTTTAAAAAGTCAAAAACTACTTTCAAAATTACTTTTAAACACATTTGGATAATTTTTTTAGAAATAACTTGTCTAATTAAAAAGAGCTTTTCGAGAAAGTTGACTTAAGATAATTTTCTTAGGACCTGTTTGGATTAGATTTTAATCTAAGTCAAAGTCAAACCATTAATATCAACCATGAGTCCACATCTTTTCAACCGCACATTTCAAAAATTTCTATTACAATTCACTTAAAATCTAATTTTAATCTACACCAAACACCCTATAATAAACTTTTCTACAAGAAGCAATAGCAAAAACAGAAGCCTTACGAGGCGAGCCCTTAACTTAGATTTCTCTAAAATTTCTTCTAATCGAACAAAGCACTTAAAAAAAATTATTCAAACATGAAAAGCAACTTCTAAATCTCAAAAATATATTCCAACTTTTTCACAAGCTTAACAAACTGATCCTACATATACTGTACATGCCTAATTTCTGGTCAAACACGCAGATTAACGACATTTACTGCATATTACTGGATTATATATATTGCCGTCGCCTTCACGAATACTATGAAACATTAATTTATTATGCAGCTTAATTAGTGGTGAAGTGATATGTTTTTTGTGCAACTCTATAATGATTTGAATCCAATGCTAGCATAGCAATCAGTGATGTTGAATTTGAGAGATCCCAAAAATCAATCTCCCTTCTATTTTTCAAGAGATAAAACTTAATGCATGTATTCAGGAACAGATTATTGTATTCTTTGACTCCCAAACCTAGAAATTTACATTGATATCATCAAAATATTAGTTTTCCATATTTTAAGAAGAGTTATGCTACACGTACTTATTTTTTATCGAATTGACAAGTGACGACCCCCTATTAGGGGTAGGGGCACCATTAGGTAAAAAATAAGGTACAAATAGAATTTTCCTTTTAAGAATAATTAATTTTATGCCATGTTCGGTTTAACTAAAAAAGTTGGTAAAAATCTAAATCTAAATCTAAATTAACAATTAATTTTAACTACATATTATATAACACCTACAACTTTTATCAACTTTTCAACCATATATTTCATCAATTTTTATCAACATCTACTAAAGATTTGATTTTTAGCAAAACAAAACGGGCATCTCATTCTATTTGAGGGGAACGTGACCTTTACAACTTCTGGGGAAAAATCCCTCCACTTCCCCTCCTAGCTAGTCATTCCTATTTCCCTTCTTTCAATCCGAGCATTTTACCACCATTTTTAGCATGTTTTGTAAGACGGACTGGATAACACTAGACAATATTTTACAATGAGATACATTAAAATCTTAATAATTGTATCTAGGAACATTGAAAAAGCTTGCTTGGCTCAGGAATAAATGCACTAGTTGGCTTTCAATATTCTATATCTATTAAATTACAGTATACATGTATGATATTCGAATAAATCCCACATTAATGATATCGAGTCAATATGGAACATGAAATCTGGAAATTTGTATCATTCGTCGTCCATAATAAAACAATTCTATGCAACAGAGCAAAAGGAACATACCACATCCCTTGAAAGCTTGTAACTACTGCTTAGATAGATTGTAAGTGAAGTCCCTATTGATGGGCTCGATGTTCCAATTGCGGTGCAAAGTGGTTGGGTCCATTGTTGATATATGTAAGACTTTCTTATGATATTCATAGAGGGTTCTTCGATGGCCAATACTAATGTACGTGATCCCCGAAGATTCAATTAGCTTATATAAATGTGCCTGGAAACACAAGTTGTGTGTGTTAGATATATAAAGCAACAGATGTCCCAGATCATCCGTAGAGATAGTAAAGAAAGAGAATTGCAAATAAATTACATAAAAGAGAGATTTCCAGCTAATAAATAGCTGCTACTCTCGACAGACGAATAACTACACCAGTAAGAAAGAGGAATGTGGCCAGTAACAAACTAAGTGATGTGTTTTCCTTTGCAAGTGCTGTAGAAATAAATCTTGCAGTGCAAAAGAATCGTGATCGCACTTCATGTGAAATTTGTAATTTTTTGAAAAGAATAAATTAATATAATGACAAACGCCTATGGCAGTCTCAAGAACAGATTTTCATAGAGATAATTCAACCAAGCAACTAATTACTCATAATTTTACAGCCATGTGGCTTACGAGTTGAACCATTAACGTGGGAACTCAATACAATGCACATACTGATGTTTGGACCTCACAAAAGTCCAAACAAAGAAACTATTTGCACTGGGTTACAGTAGGACGTAGGTCACAAGAAGTGTGCAAGAAGCATATGATTGTAATTGTTGATTTGATTAATAAAATAGAGTCTGAATATAAAGAGTATGTATAGGAACATATTCCTATGCACCATGGAACTCAGTCAAAGAGTGATAAAAAGAGATCCATATTAGTTACCTCATTGGCTTCATCTAAAGCACTGGTAGATTCATCCAACAGAACCAAGTTTGGTTTAGAAAGCAATAAACGTGCAAATGCTAGACGTTGCTGCTCACCAAGGGAAAGAACACTAGACCATTCATACGTAGAATCCAGATCAAAACGTGATAATATATAGCCAAGTCGAACATCTTCCAGGACTCGAGTTAAATCATTAGTTGTTGGCTTCAATGGCCTTGTATCCGTGTGTGCTTTAATTGGTTCAGGCATCAGAAAAGGCAGTGACCCTGTAAAATCAATGTCTTGATAATTCCAGAACTAAAGCTAGAGCACATGCATCAGTAAGATTCATATGCCAAAAACCATTCACAATAGAAGAAACATTTTGCATATGAAGTCTCTAAATTGCAAAAGTTCGAAACCCATTATTCAGCAAGTCGGGATGCAGTGAGGCACATCAACTCTTAGACTACTATAAGAACTTGTCTATAATCTATATGACCCAATTCAATTTAATAGTTTACTGTCATACAAAGCTGCAGTCGAACAATGATCTCTCATGAGCAAAAGGATAAATCATGCCACTAGTTATTTTTCTTTCCTTTTCATTTTTTTTTTTTTGGAAATATTATTCAAGAATTGTTTTCTAGCACTAGTTCTCAAAACCTTGCATCAAG
Organism: Fraxinus ornus; assembly: GCA_903798235.1. NCBI lineage: Eukaryota > Viridiplantae > Streptophyta > Magnoliopsida > Lamiales > Oleaceae > Fraxinus > Fraxinus ornus. Next base: position 22,722 of record CAIGRF010230540.1, on the reverse strand, counting down.
GTGGGCAATCTCTATTAACATTAATGCAAACTCCATAGACAAAATACATGGAACGCAATAACCTTTCTTCAGCAACTTTTGTTTCTTCCGCTTGTGGGATTATGGAAATAAGAGAGCTCTTAGGGGAGCTAAGATGTGGATCCAACTCAAATTACAAGGTTCAAATCTACATTTCGGAATGATCTATTTCTCAGAAGAATGACAACAGGATAGGTAATTCACGTCAATGTGAGGAATGAATCACCGAGACCCATTCATCATTCAAGCCGCCAAAAATGCACCTGACAGAGAGTCTTCCAAGACTTAAAAAGTACGTGCTGTGAAGGTTCGGGCAAGTGATGATGCATTCACTTCAATTGAAACATTCACTTAGGGCCCGTTTGGCATGGCTTATGTTTTAATTTTAGCTTTTGTTTCCTGTAGAAGAGTTTTTTTGAGGAAGTTATTTTAATTTTTATTTGAAAACTAATTTTTAGAAGCACCTCTTATTTCAAAAGTGCTTTTAGAGGAAGTCACATTGGACCAACATTCTCTAAAAGCCCTTCTAAAAACACTTTCATAAAATTAGTCAAACGGGTCCAAAAGCTGCTTTTGGACCTCAAAAACTCATTTTGGCTTTTCAAAAGTCATGCTAAACGAGCCCTTAGTTATTAGTTATTACTACAGTGCAATTCAATTTTTTTCCCCATGCTTTTAACATACTTTTTCATAAGTTACAATCTAGTGCATATTTTTCATTAAATAGACACGCTTCCAATCTCTCTCAAACACAGTTAAAATAAAATAATTTCAAATTTTGATGTTTGATCAAACAACAAAAGAGGAAACAAGATTGTTAACATAAACATTAATAAGAATGAAACAAAAGTAAAAACGAAATAAATAAATAATAGTAAACAATAATCCATGTTAGTTTATATCGAATATAAACACCTAAAAATTCAGTTATAGAATTGATATATTTTTTATTACTTGTCCATTAATAAAAAGCATGGCATATGCAATAACGTATAATCACAAACCAAAGTGATTGCCAAGTAATTGTATGCACGAGTTTCTCTACAATTACAACAAGCTTTGACTGGTAATAAATCTTGTTTCAGACATGTGAGAGAAAATATTAGATACATGGTAACAAGATCAAAGTATGTCATACCAGTTGGTTTATTACTATCTGACACAAAAGTCGGATCTTCACTCCAGTTAGGATAAAGCAATTGTTGACGAAGAGTCCCTAAAACCATGTATGGTTTTTGAGGAAGGAAAAGTACACTTGAATTTCTCTCTTTCTGTCTATTGTGATCTGGACTGGTCTCACTTGCAGAAGTTACTTCACCAGAAGCCATGCCTGTGGAAACACGTGGATCGGGACTCCTTGCATTTTTGACATAGAATGTGATTGTTCCCTGTCCAAAATTCCAGAGGCCAGCTATGGCTCTCAATAATGAAGTTTTACCACTTCCACTTGGCCCTGTAACCTGTTAATGCAGCTATATACCAGCAGTCAATCAATCCTTTCATTTATTTAACATCACAAGATGATATTTACAAGATAAAAATATAAACAGAATCTAACCAGCAGGTTCTCCTTCTCAGAAATCTCCAATGACAAGTCCCTGATAAGAGTTGCCTTGCTTGGAGTTAATAGAGTCAAATGCTCAATATTTAGTAATTTCACACTTCCAGCAAGGGGCACAGATCCATTAGACTTCAATGCACTAAAACTGTTTGTACTGCAGTAATCACGCTCAATTTCTTCCATGGATTCGCCATCATTTCTGGTGTCACTACTTAATACATCATCAAATTCACCTGCAAATTTGAAAGGTGTCAAAATTTATGCTTGCCCATGGTTGCAGTTAGAAACTCATAGGTGTTCCTACAAGAAAATTACAAGGTCAAAACATTGCATGATCAAATCAACCAGTTTATTGAAGAAATTAGAACTTCACTTGCAAGCAAAATAATCCGTGGAAAATATAATTCAAGTTAAATATCATTTACTAGTGACGACTAAACATAGCTTTCAAACCATACTTTGTATGCTACATTTTGAAATGTGTTAATGAACTAATAAAAAAATATATATACACGGTTTATAACCTGGCATGAAATTTTAAAAGCAAGCACACTGATTCAGACCAATGGGAAACAAGAAAAACCACTGAGATGGCAACATGTACAAGAAGCACTGTCAATTTTAGGTATTTCCCATGAAGTTAAGGGTCCGTTTGATTGCAATGGTGGAAAATGGGTGGAAAGAAAATGTCTTACAAGGAAAAGATTTTCCTAGAAAATGTTTTCCATCTTTTCCAGGGAATTGTAATTAAGTGTGTTTGATTAGTATAATTTTCCACCCGAAATTTTTTTTAAATTTGTGTTCGTTTAACTCTATTTTACATGAAAATTGTCCATTAAAGTGATAATTTTTTCCATAATTGGTTATAAAATTTGTTTCCATTGCCAAAAAGTAAAAAAAAAAACGAAATTCTTTTTCCCTAAAAAATCATTTTTTCATCAAAGTTTAGTGTTCGTTTGACTTTGTTTTACATGTAAATTGTCTATTAAAATAAATTTTTTTTTTTTTACAATTGATTATGAAATTTATTTTCATT
>CAIGRF010230510.1:0-11753 GCA_903798235.1 Fraxinus ornus | reverse complement strand
TTCAATTCTTGATTCGTAATCTAGTCAATTTTATGCTTTCGTGACAATTGATAAAGTTAATGTATTTAGGTTGTGTATATTTTTGCTTTTTCCTCAAATTTTAATCCATATTCTTACTATTGCCAGCCGCAATTGTTGACCTTTTTTTCACACTTCAGCTCAGCAACGGTCCAGAAATTGCTTTTAATTTGGAGAAAAATTGTTGCCAGACAAGCACTTAATTTTTTTTAAAGACAAAAATACATTAAATTGTAGATCATCTATGTTAATGCATATGTGACAAAGATTATTCTTAATTCTATCTACATATATTAATTTTGTCATGTTCTAGACTTGTTGAGAGTCTTCTAACACTACAATAAACAACTAATTATTCAATTGGTGACCAATTATTTAAATAATACAAAATCAAAATCTATCAAGAAATAACTAAATTATCAGTTTTAAATTATAACAAATATAGAATACGGTTTATCATTCATCCGATACAATAGAAAAACTAGCATAGCATTTTAATGATTAAATTATACAAAAAAAATATTGGAAAAAATCACCCGAATATAAGAAATGATGAAGGAAGTGGAAAAATCTACTTTCTTAGCTTGAATCTTGAAAAAATGATGAATATTATTCAATAATCTCGTATAATCCGCCTAGATCTTAATGCTTAGCCTTGTTCTTTGCCTCCAAAATATGTAGAATATGTGATTTTTATGTCTAAGGGAGGTTCATGATGTTTTGAATGTATTAAGTCTTCTATAGAGTGCCAAATATTGTAAACGGTAAACCAAAATAAAATGTGGAACAAAACAAGGAAAATAATTTCCTTCGGGGAACAACGATTCGTACACATGGTTCAATTTGAGTGCAAACATAGTTCATTCAATTTAGCTTCAGTCAATTCAAATAAGGTTGGAGTGTACACATAGCCTGCAGGCCTATATGGCTATACATACACATGGTATTACCATTTTTGGACTAAATTGCACATTGGTCCCTAAACTTTCACAAGTGTATTTTGAACATTTTCGACAATTTTTTCATCCGTTGGCTTATCTTTACCTCCAATTGATCCTTGACATTCTTGAATCGCCATCTTGTAATTCAACACAACTATTGGAATGTTTCACTTTAGTCTCCATAGTTTGAATTTCGTCATTTTTTTTGTTCTTTTTTCCAATTCTTCGTGCAATCATCGAGTTTTACATATTAAACGTAACATAACACAAATTAAGCCATATTTTATTAAAATAACATTAAAAATGCTATAATTTAAGGTTCCAAATAAGCGTAGAAAATATATTTATCAACTTTCTTTCATTCTAAGTTACTCCCAACTCAATGAAACTTTGGTAATTTGTGTGATCAAAACTGACCCGCCACGTGTTGTCATATTATTGATGGACAACATATCTCCTGTCCATTAATCAACCAGCGGTCGGTTCGGTTTGTGCGATTATGAATGTCACTGCAATAATGAAGCATTAATCTAATCAAATGTAGAAAAGAATAGTCAATTCATAGCTATCATGATTACAGATTTATTTGTTACTTACTGCTTTTGACTAGTTAAAATTAACATTTGCATGAGCAGTAATAATGAGCACTGTGTTAAATTATGGGACAAACACTATCATTGAATCCAGAGACTAAAAATCGATTACATGGGCCCGAAGGGAAATTAAAGGGTTTGGCTGCTCACAGCTGGACAAATATCAACCAGTGGGATTCAAGTAATTCTTGGTTAGTTTTTTATTTTATTTTATTTTGTCAAAACATTTGAATACTGTAGACTGACTGATGTTTGAAAGAAAATTTTCGAAGTTTTACAATTTCATCATGTAAAGCTTTAAGACCAATGGATATTGAACCGGTTCTTGTTTATTTATGGAAACAAGAGTTTGCGACAGAGTTGAGATGGATATATACAGTAACATTCTAGTTTGTACTGTGGGCTGGTCCCAATAGCCTAAACAGTACGGTTTACAGGTAGCTATGCACAAGAAAGAAAGGAGATAAAGGAGTTCTGGTCTCACTGCCACTGGAGAGAGAAAAGAGAAGCTTTGCTGATAAAAAGTGGAGAGTGATCTGACTTTGACCAGAATGCAGGAAACAAAACAGCAGTTATTGGCTATGGTTTTAGGGACCAGAGAGTTAAAAAAAAAATTCTAAAATCTTGTATTGGTATTTTCTATTTATTCTATGTTCAAAGTCAATTAAAATTAAGAACATGTTTGGTAGAGATTAAACAATAAAGTGTTTGTTAAAGTGGAAAATGATTCTTTTTTTTTTTTTTTAAAATATACATCTGGTTGAGAAGTTGGAAAAAAATTATGGGTTAGCGAATTAAATCGTGCCAAACAAATGCTACAAGATTTTAGCCCTTGTTTTGTCTCAATTATTTTTAAAATATTTCTTTCTTTTCAACAATATATATTTAAATAAAATAATATTACATGTAAATTAAAAAAATGTGGTTAAAAATGAGTATAAGAATAAATATAAAAGTTTTAATATGTACCAAATAGAGACTAAATAAGATTTTTTAACTCCTATTTGGTGCACATTATGTGGCTAAGAATGCATTTTTACTGTTGATGTGATGGAAATATGTAGTTGAAAAATAATGAAAAGTTATTTATGTGATGAAAAAAATTATTTTATTAAAAATGTGTGATTGAAAATGAATAAAAGAATGAAAAACTGAGAATGAAAAAAATAATGTGACTCAAACAAACACTTAATCCGTGTGAAAAAAAAAAAACAAAACAAAACAAAACAAAACAAACAAACCTATATAAATGTGATGGAGGGAGTATTTTTTTTTAATCATACATCCTCCATCAATCTACTATTTCAGCATTTTTAAGAAAAAATGAATCTCAAACGGCTCTTAATTCCTTTGTTTAATCGTATGAATGTCAGTGTTCTTAAATCTTCAACGGCATCAAGGATTTTTTGATAATCCTGTGGTGTGAAGATAACGAGTGGTGGATTTTGCAGTGTGACCCATGAAACAACTGTGTCGAAAAATCCATAAGTAATAGCAGTAGTCCTTTTTTTGTCTCTCTATATTCAGACCTCGGATGTCGAGCCTTTAAAGACGGATGAGGAGAAGAAGGAGAGGGAAAGATTTAAAGCAAAGCAAAACAAAGAAAAAGAAAGAAAGCAACTTATCATTGCTCATTCTCTCTCTCTCTCCCTCCCTCTTGCAATACAACTTGCACAATTTTTACATTTATACGCCTCTACGGCTATGTTTCTTGGTAAATACGGTAATTTTCACCTTTTGTTGTTTTATTTGTGCAGCTGCCATCCTGCCTGCATTTTTAGACTATTTGTCATCTACTGAAATGTTCTCCTGTCCACATTGAAAAACTATTTCATGTGTGTGTTTGAATCTCATTTTAAAATTATATTAGAATTTTTGAAATAGAGATTAACGAGAGAATGTGTAGTGAAAAATTGATGAAAAGTTTTAGATTTATGTATAATATTATTTTATTTGAAAAATGTATGGTTGAAAAGGAAGAATGAGAAATAAATGAGTGTCAAACGGGGACTTACTTGAAAAGAATCTTACTTACGATAATTGGTAAAATACAAAAATATTTTCATGTTTACAGTAAGCAGTTTTATCATATCCACTATGCCAGGAGAATAATTTCATTGTCAAATATATTTGGCCCCTATTTGGTACACATTATTTTTTCATTCTCATTCTTCTACTCATTTTCAACCACACATTCTTCGATAAAATAATATTTTCCGTCACATCAATAATTTTTCCTTCTTTTGTAACCACATATTATCCATCAATCTACTATTCTAGAATTCATTCTTCCAAAATAATGTGGTTCAAACACACCCATAAGATTCTATGCCTCTCAACGTGAGATGTTCTTTTATCATATAAAATCAAAATTAACAACTAAATATGGTAATTATTAATTACAATATTCATAACATATTAGATATGTTCATGTTTGACCCACATTATTTTTTTTATTTTCATTCTTCTACTCATTTTCAACCACACATTTTTCAATAAAATAATATTTTTCATCACATAAATAATTTTTTCTTTTTTTTTTTAACCACATATTTCTCATCGCATCACTTCAACAAAAATGTATTATCTCATTTTAGTATGCACCAAACACATAGTACAGTATCTTTCCTTGTATTCAACTGACACTATTCCTTAAGCCATGTATGTATATCAGTTTATGGATATGCATACTCATTTTTCTCTCCTTACCTGTTTGAAGTCTGCAGCGAACTTTATTCGTACAAAGAATGGTTCAGACTATGGAGCAGCAAAATCTTTAGAATTCCAATAGCACTATCTCAATTTTTCTCATTGGGAACTGAATCCTCACAACATTTGCCACTTTTTGATTGTGTAACTAAAATGATTTTATTAAAAATAAGTTTGAAAAAAAAAAAATTTAAAAACGATATCAAGGTCTGGGACCGAATTAAAATCTAATTTTAATTTAAGTCAAAATCAAATAATCAATATCAACCACATCTTTCATGGGTTCACATATTTTCAGCTACACATTTCAAAAAATTCTATCACAATCCATTAAAAGCTGATTTTAATCCACAACAGAGACCCTCCAAACAAGGTTTAAATCATATACATTCCAAATACATCTTTGTAACCATTGAACAATAATAGAATAGAATGACAATACATTTGTGTCTATTTTAAAATCTTCATTGGAATCTGGGCAGTGTGGAAGAGGCGAGTCTACTCTACTCTTGAAAAGAAAAATAGAGCAAGTTAGTGAAGGCGTGCAGTGAACTTTTGGCTGCTTTTTTTGGTTTGAGTCGAATACCCTTACACGCTTTTGGTAAATAAAGAAAAGATAGTATTTTTATATAAAGAGCAGTTGAAAAACAGTAAAAAGTAAATACTGTAATTCTTCTTACTTTTTACTTAGTAAAAAAGTAATTAATTTTATTCTCACAGAATAATAGAATTTAGGGCGTCAATATTAGTGTAATGTAATGATAATTTAATTATTATTTATGTTACTTTAGTCTTTATAGCTCCTATCCACCATAACCTATCTTCTTCTCTCTTTATTATCTTTTTCTTTTCGTATTTCCTTTTTTCTTCCTTCTAAATTGTCTTGTCAACCTGCCAACTGCCAAGTCGTTATCAATACGAATTTACATCAAAGGGAGAATTGTAATTACGTACCTAACTTTTCACTTTATTGCAAACTTAGTTCAAATCTTTTATTTGTACTATTCACGGTGTCAAACTTTCTAAAATTTGCACTTTTAAGTACAAATGAATGAAAATCATTAGTTTGACTGTTAATTGACCATAATAGTAAACTTTGACCAATTTAAATATAACAAAATATTAAATTTACAACTTTAATATAAAATACAATTATAACAATAATAATTAAATAAAAAAAATTAAAACAAAGAGCCAACCCCACTCCCACCCCAATACCAACCGTTCAATAGCTTCCTCCACCTCAATATCTGTGGTGCTTGGAGTTGACGCATCTAACAATCTTGCATTTTCACATCATCAACAACTTGCAGTTTGGTTCTGAAAATACTTTGTCTGTGACCTAAGATATTAACGAGTAGAATAAGGGATGCCCTACAGATTAGGTACCAACAATTCTTGATTCCCAAAATTCATCAGATTTTCACAACCCATTTGGTTATGATAAAAACATGTCAAAATCCACAAATTATTTTCCTAAAATTAGCAATAAATTCTTCAGTTTTAGGCCCATCTTCCCCACATTCACCCGTTAAATCGCCAAAATATCATGCTGACTTTGGAATTAAGACTCAAAATATCCGATTTCAAATCCAAATTCAGAAATAAATGGAGCGTTTCCAGTCAAGCCTTTGGTCACTAAATTGGGCACTCCCAAGAGATCTCCACCGGGTCTGTGAGATTGGCATTTTTCTTTTCTGCTTTTGAAGAGCTTTGGCCGGCGGTGCAACTTTTTGTGTTTAGTTTTGGAGTGGGGAGTGGGGTTTTGGGTTCAGTTTTTGTTTCGATATTATTATTATTATTTAAATTGTATGTTATATTAAAACGGTAAGTTGCTAATATTGGTCAAAATTTAATATTGTGGTCAACTAACAATCAAATGAATGGTTTTCATCCATTTGTACTTAAAGTGCGAATTTTAGAAAGGTTTAATATCGTGAGTGGCACAAATAAAAAATTTGAATAAAATCTACAATAAAGTAAAAAGTTTGATACCGTGACTGCAATTCCCCTTGCAATAAACTCAGCTTAAATTGAAGATTGATTAGGAAATCTAATAAATTCTAGTTTGGTTTTGATAAATGATATTTTAAAATTATTTCAAATATTAAATGTCAACATTGTGCAGCTCAGATCTCCACAAGTTTTGACATAAATAAATAGAAAAGAAAAATAAGAAAAACCATTCTCAGCAGATTACACTATAAAACGCTGGAATAAGCCATCTCTGGTGGGAGGGTCCAGAGCTGGTTGATCCAATTTATTTCAGCTAATTAATTGCATGTAATCTGTGCCTGTGGGCCCCTCCCTCTGTCTTTCAGATGAATTAACACACGTACAAGTACTCACGTGTCGAGTACCAATGATTCAGGCCCTAATTACACCACACAGATACAACACAATGCATTGTTAAAGTTGGCAATAGCTCATACCTCAAAGCCCACTTAGCCACAATACCCCATAAAAACACAATCTTTAGGCTATATACAGAGATGGTTCTGTGCACATCTCCATCTCTAGCCCCATTCTGTTTCTTTATCATGCTATACACTTCTGCTTGACTGTAATGAATGCATGCTTTGAAATTCATCTTCTTGGGAGAAGATGGCTTCATATCAACCAAATTTTCCATTAGCTTTAGATGCTTTGTATTGTGAAGAGGAACATTGGGATAATGGAGAAGTTGAAAACAGAGACATATGTTTCATAGAAGAAGAGAGCTGTTTTTTTGCTGATTTTATACACTCTAAACGTTCAGTGGTGTTATTGGAACATGACTTGTTTTGGGAAGATGAGGAGTTGAGTTCTTTATTGTCTAAAGAGCAGGGAAATGAACTGTATAATGGGATTCAAGAAAACCAATCTTTGGCTAAGGCTAGAGGTGAGGCAGTGGAGTGGATACTTAAGGTCATTGAACATTACTCATTTTCAGCTCTCACTGCGGTTCTTGCAGTTAACTATTTGGATAGGTTCCTCTGTGGCTTTCAGTCACACAGCGAGAAGCCATGGATGACTCAACTAGCAGCTGTGGCCTGTCTTTCTTTGGCTGCAAAAGTTGAGGAAACTCAAGTGCCTCTTCTTTTAGACTTCCAAGTATGTAAAAATTAAAAACTTTGACGGATCTCTTCTTATATGCTTCATTTTATATATAAATACTTGTGTAGAATGGTTAAATGATTTATAAGGGATTGTTCTTGTAAATAGGTGGAAGAGTCTAAATATGTGTTTGAGGCAAAGACTATTCAGAGAATGGAAATTTTAGTTCTGTCCACATTGCAGTGGAAGATGAATCCAGTTACCCCAATTTCATTTCTTGATTACATAGCAAGGAGGCTGGGATTGAAGAGCAATTTGTGCTGTGAATTTCTCAAGAGATGCGAGTACTTGCTTCTGTCAATCATTTCTGGTAACCCCTTTGATAATATTAGTTCTTAAATGTTTTCCCTTTTGGGCTTCTTTACTTTTCTCTTATTCTTGTGTTAAATCAATTGCAGATTATAGATTCATGTGTTATCTGCCTTCTGCACTAGCCAGTGCCACAATGCTGTACGTTATCAGTAGCTTAGAGCCTTGCATTGGACTAGAGTATCAAGATCAACTGTTAGGCATTCTTGGAATCAACAAGGTTTGTAACTGTAAAATTCTTTTTTTTTTTCTTTTTTTGGGTGCAAGAATTCTAGTCTGATTAGAATGTGCAATGAAACAGGATAAAGTGGAGGAATGCTGTAGTCTAATACAGGAGGTGGAAACAAGGATTCAGTTCCATTCACTCAACAAAAGAAAATTTGGATCATTCCCAGCCAGTCCCAAAGGGGTTGTGGATGTTTCATTTAGCTTTGATAGCTCCAATGATTCATGGGCAGTGTCTTCATCAGCAGCTACATCAGTTTCTTCCTCACCAGAGCCTTTATCCAAGAAAATCAAGAATCTGCACACTCCAAATGAAGCAGATACTTTTAGCTATTCCCTCTAAGTCTAAGGCCCTTCTTCATTTTCCTAATTTCGTGTCACCATATCCATATATATATATATATGACGATGATGATTATCAATAAGATTTTGTCTGTTATTACGTGTTAAATTGCCTACCATCTTTCTGCTCCATGTTTATTAATGTTCTGTGAAAGATGGTTGGCGTTTTATCATCCCGGATGAAGCCAAGAATATGAACATAGAATTGCAGAGTAATTTCATTTCTATTTATGGTTATCTTTTTATTTGAAGTATATAGAATTTGGTAGATATCAGACTGCTACGTTTTTCAACAGAGAAAGAAAATGAGCAAATGAGCAATTGAATTTGTTTGCATGTGAGGAGAGGAACATTTTGTCGGCCACTGGCATCATTAGTTGGATTGTTTTTTGAGGTTTGACCGTGTTGGAAGAGGTAGGTGTATTTGTGAGACTTGGTGTTTTTGAATTGTGAGGTTAAATGAATATGACTGGAGTTGTTATTTTTTAATGTCTAATTTGCCTAATTAAAAAGAAATAAAATATAAGAAGGGCCAAAATCTTCCACTCAAATCGCTATATTATAGATTATAAGTCGCAAACACTCTCGATGTTAACTCTCTATTTCTCTCTTTAACGTACTGGTGTTGTGATTTAGTGAATGTTATCGTCACGTGTGAACATAAGATGGTGCCTTTGAAGTGTTCTATTTAGTATTCCACTCAAATCAATACATTTTAGATTTCAAGTCACGATACTTTGGATGTCAAGTGAGTTTGTTTTCACCATTCATTTCCCTTTGAAGTGTTCTATTTAGGATTTCACTCAAATCTCTACATTTTAGATTTCAAGTCACGGCATTCTAGATACCAAGTCAATTTGTTTCTCTCTTTACAACCTATTTGGTACGAATTAAAATTCAGATTTTAATTTAAGTTTAAGTCAATAATTAATTTTAACCACATATTTAGTATGTTCCACAATTTTTCAACCATACATTTCATTTTTATTTAAATTTACTAAAAAATTTATTTTAATCTCTACCAAAAAGGGACTTAATCTATTGGTGTTGTGATTTGAGTGAACGCTGTTGTCACGTGTGAACTTAAGACGGTGTCTTTGAAACGTTTTTCCATTTAGGTTTTCACTCAAATCATCACATTTTATATTTCAAGTCACGATACTCTGAATGTCAAGTGAGTTTGTTTTGACTCTTATGTTCCTCTTTTTAACCTATTGGTGTTGTGATTTAAGTGAACGCTATTATCGCGTATGAACAGAAGACGATGCCTTTGAAGTATTTCTTCATTTAGGATTGTCGCATTGAAATATTTTCTCCATTTTTAGAATAAATAGATCAATGAATTATTTTCTAAATTTAAAACTTTATAGGTTGATTATTATTTTTGTATTTCACCAACGCCACGTTTTCTGAAATTGTATTATGTACACATTATCAACTAATTTATCAATAACAAGGAAATGGATATAAAGTTGCTAAATTTGTGACAGCCATATATGTGAATCCAGTGGTAAGACGATTTGAGTAGTTGTATAGAGGAATTTAGTTTGAGCCTCCCAAAATAATTCAATTTGGTTTGCACTTAATGGTACCACAAAAGACATGTACAAACATCATCGCATGTGCTTTTCTTAACCACTTTAAATTATATGGAATCATGACTTTGCTTTATTCCTCAACCTTAAGTATATATGTATGTAAACTTCTTGCATATTCAATTCATTATATAATTCTCCGGTCGATACTTCATTCCATCAGACCGATATACCGATATACTACATCAATATTTATCCCATTTTTGTTTTCTTAAAAACTTTTATACAAGATGAAGTAATCAGATACGAGCCTTTATATTTATCCGACGACGTCTATTTTCATCTTGCACATGTGCCGTTTGAGCGAATATGTATTATGCTTAATGGAAGAAAAAAAAAAAAAGATGTAGAAAATGGAGAGAAAAAAGGCAAATAAGAATAAAATTTAGTGGCATTAAAGGCCTATTAATATGGTAGTGATGTTCTCCTGTCCACGGTGAGAAGTTTTATTATGCTCACTCGGAGAGAATTCAACGTTGGGTTCTCTTGCCACATCAGCAGGTGAACAGTCTTATTTTGCCCACCGTGGACAGGGGAACAATTCCGATTAATACGGATTAAGAAAAATGTTTAGATGGGAAAGGGAAAAGGATAGGAATGTTGAAAATGGGGGACAAAGACAGTATCTTTTGATTTGGGGAGATGTCTTTTTGGTCCTTTTTGTTGTCAATGCTTTTGGTAGTTATAGGAGAGAATAGACTTTAGTGTGTTTTTCAACCCATAAAAATTATAAAGGACAGAAAAGACATTACTGGAGAGAGTTGGTTCCAGTTAATATCTACTCCTTTTATTTATTTTATTCGAAATTATTTCCCATCTTGACTTTTACTTTTCTCATTCAATGGACCATAAAAAATTAATAAATAAAGTAGTTACTACCAATATTTCAGGCTAAATAGTTACCAATAAATTATTACAGTTGTGCTTTCAATTTTTTTTTTACTTTTCGACCGATTATCTGTCATTTGTCACACCTATAGTCATAAATCTTTAATTTAGTCATAACACAAGAACAAATGAACAGACCATCATCATCCATATTGTGAAAGAATCGAATATCTTCATTATTTTCGACAGCCACGAATAAAAGAGATTCCAAAAATATGCTTGTTAATATGACTATCATCATTAGTGGGGATAAGCACCTCCGACTCTTCAACATAATCAATAACAATAGTATCGAGATTCAAGGCCTCAAACGGAATGCCAATTTAGGCCTTCATCATAATTGGAATAGAAAGTGCCGCTTAATTTCCTAAATCGGTTGTGGATGGTGCCCGATGGTGGCTCGACGAGGATTTTGATTTGGTTTGGGGATTGAGGGTGGGGTGTGTTGAAGAAGACGAAGGTTTGGCGCTGGTGGGATGGGTGCAGATTTTCATTTTTTGTTTTTAATTTAATTATTCTAATTATTAATATTCGAAAGAATATAATTTTAAAATTTTATCCATTTAAAATTGGTCAAAAAAAAAGGTTAAATTTTTATTCTTCAAGTCTACTCACGGACACGGTAGGTTCATCTATTTGTCCTTATGATGATGCAACTAGATTGAAGGTTTGAGATTATGAGTAGCACAAATTTGAAAGTAGTTCATCAGACTGAAGAACATTTAGAGAGAATTGGCCGAAGATAATTTTCTCGTAAAACTCATTTACAAAAAGCAGAACGATGGAGGACAACCTTATTTATCACGGACAGAAAAATGACATGGATCGCAGTAACAGTGCCCACTGGAATAAAATCAACTTATTAAATACTAAACAGTTCCTTTTAATAGAACGAGTCATTGATTGTCAAATCATTATTTCCTCAAAGATTGATGAAGAGGGAAGATGCACATGGTATTGGTGGGTTGTTGTACTTAGTCGTACTCAAATCTCCAATTTATTTTATAATTATCCCATTTTCTATTTTACCAAAAAAA
>CAIGRF010230490.1:0-12534 GCA_903798235.1 Fraxinus ornus | reverse complement strand
CATAATTTAGCATCAAGAATAAGTGTAAAAGCTACACTTATATGGTACTTCTTGAGGTAATTGACTCCTAATTACATAAAATATCTTTAATTTGGGGATATTATCATATGCTATTCTACATGCTCATTTAGAATGACTTTTGCCTCTTGTAGAAGAGCTTTTGGAGGAAACAACCTTAATTCTTGTTTGAAAACTAATTTTTAAAATCATTTTCTATTCCAAATGTTCTTTTAGAGGAAGTCATGTTGGACCAGATTCCTCTAAAATCTCTTTAACTAGAATACACACTTTCATAAAATTAGTGAGATTGGTATAAAAGCTACTTTTGTGCCTCAAAAGCTCCTTTTGACTTTTCAAAAGCTATACAAAACGGCTCCTATATTAGATTTAAAGCAAAATAATGTCCTTTGTAAGTGTGAACAGTTCATTTCCAAGAAAAACCATCTAGGTATTCCTTTTAGATGCTTTTAAGTTATGCTGCTATTGCTTTTAAGTTATGCTGCTATTGCAATATAGCCTATGTTTGTCTACCACTATTCAATGAAAATGAGTTTTTGAAGAATGTGTGGTTAAAATGTACGTACAAATATTTTATTATAAGAATATGTGGTTGAAAGTTAGTTTGACAGAAAAAAAAGGAGTTTTGAAATAATGGCACACAAATAGGGGTATAAAATATAATATCTAAGTTTAGGTCTATGGTTATGGCATACAAATGTATAGTATTCGTGCGTCCGAACAAGTTATGATTTTTTAGTTTTTACGAATTAGTGACAGCATCAATGTATGGATGTTAATCCAATATTTCTGCAATGTATGGATGTTTATCCAATATTTCTGCATACTCTTTTGATTTAAACATCTGTTTACTATATGGGAAATCTGAAGTAACAGATATAGTCCAAACAATTCAAAAAAACTTTCTTGCATTCTGTAAAATTGTGGCACTACTAGTTACAACTATTTTCCTTTTTTTTTTTTTTGTAGCATAGAGGCTGAGCAAAAACCTCCGAAGTGTTGTAAACAATGTCACATAGCTCCTGTATGCAGTCGTGTATCCAGTTACAAGGTAATAACGGAGGCCACATATCTTTGTCTACTCTCGTATGATACTTTTGATATGTGTTGGTACGTTAGACTATATCAAACTGAACCTACTCTTGGTTTCCCTTGTCCTCCTTGCCTACAACATGTATTGAGTTCTTGTGTTAGTCATCAAAAAGGAGTAAAGAGGTTGGTTACTATTTGATTTTTATAAAGCAGAACATGTATTGAATTTCTTGTGTGGAAATCCTCTTCCTTGTAGAAATCATTATTGCCTTTTTGTGTACCATGCCTTAGAACGTTATACATCAAAGTCAGATGGAGTCAGATGTCAATATAAACAGATCCTATAAAAGGCTCACTCTTCCATGTGAAATAGTGAAATCTATTTGTTGTGAGCGTGTCGTAATGCTGAGTCTTGGCAAATTTTTTTTGTTAATTTCTTTCTTAGAAATCCATACAATAACCTTTGTTTTTGAGGAATGGACCTCAACTTTTAACAATATTTATATATTTACTAAAACAACAATCTTAATATTCTAGGAACGCACCACAACATTCAGCATAGTTATGCACCACTGAATTTATGGAATTCTCTTTCTGTGATCTCATTCAGGAGAAACATCCTAAATGTCTACATGCTTGTCATTGATCGAGCGAAGTTTGCAAGCATACAAGATCATTGACAAGAAATTGATTTGATTAGTTGAAAGTATCATTCCACAAGGAATAAATTTCAATTTGAGTTTACTAGTCTTGTATGGAACTTGAAGTATGTAAAATAAAAGAGATTATTTTGACTTTTGATTGAATTTTTTCTAAATTAATATAAGAAACATTGAAAAATAGAAGTTTATATTAAATTGTGGATGATTGTATTGAATTTAAAGTCTACCTATTGCTATCTATTTTAATTCTCAATTATACAATCTAGTTCCGTTGATCCATTCGTGGCAATCGATAAAGCTAAGGTATTTAACATTCTTTTTCAAGATAAATTATTTATATTTTAATCATGACCTGAGTCTATTCCTAGTACGAATTCGAAGGATTAGAATGCATTAAATTTTAGATTATCTATATCACCTGTGTGTTCACATTATCATGTTCTACATTTATTGTGAGTCTCCAAACACTATTACAAGCAACTAATTTTCTTATTGGTGATCAACCAATTAAATAATAAAATGAAAAATGAAAAATTAATCAAAAAAGCAAAAACTACTAGTCTCGATTTAAAATAAATAAATAATATGGTTNACCAATTAAATAATAAAATGCAAAATGCAAAATTTATCAAAAAAGCAAAAACTACTAGTCTTGAACTAAAATAAATAAATAATATGGTTCATGTTCATCCAATATAAAAAAGGATCTAGCAAAATATGTTTCTAAAGATAAAAAAAGTAAGAATAATAGAAAAAGAATCAATTTATAAATATTAGAATGAGATTTCACGGTCTAATTCTATTTATTGTTCTTCAACCTCGAGCTTTGATTCTTAAAGTTCTTGTTGTTCTTGATTCAATCCACGTGCTAGATTTGTTCTCCTTTTTAATAGATATTGAATTAGTCCCTTATTTCATGATAAATTTTATGATATGGATGTGGTTTGGGAGGTGAAAGAGAGAGAAAGAGAAGGAAAGATCTTTCAATGGCTGCACTTTTCTTGTATTATACAAGGTGAAATTAGGTCAATAAAAATGTCAAAATGGGGTTCTAAAAGAGTTCCAATCAAATAAGGAAAGTAGTCTTAGCATCACACATGGTTATTAATATTATTGTCATAAATTTAACTCTTGATATTTGATTACAGTGATTCAAAGAGAGTTGGAAAGAAAACTCGAAGGTCCACAATTATTGTAGAAGCAGTATTCTCCCAATTCGAATATTTACTATGCCAAAAATGGGGTTTAATATTCTACTAAAAATCTAAAGTGTAACTTGTGCGATTGAAAATTGATTTGTATTTTACTCCTTTGACTACTAATTGTATCCAACTGATCCTATATGTCTTCAATCACTATTTTGTGGTCCGAATCAACTATCAAATATTTGCACTTTGGTCTCCAAACTTTGGATTTCTTCCATTTTCACCCATTTCTCATACATTTGTTTCAATTCCACTAATTTGTATTAAGTTAAACCTAACAAACATAATTAAGCTATTTAGATCTAGAGGTTGTAGCTTTTCTCACAAAGAGAATTGACTGCTTGCTCCTAAATTCTCCTAACACTTCTTGTCTTCTAGATTTTCAACTTTAGCGCGTAATGATGCATTTTATGCGGCTAACATCTTCTGACTCTCTACCATTTCTGGTATTATTTTGGCAATAGAGGTGATGCAGGGGAAGCTTATAGGAAAGACAACAATCCAAAAAAAAAAAAAGAATTTCAATTAAGAGAAATTCAATAAAACTTTATTTCATCAATACTAATCTGCCTCAAATGGCTTACAATATTTAAATAGCGAAAACCTAATAAAAATTCGGAAATATTACATAATAATGGAAAAATATTATGTTTTCCATAAATGGAAAAAATTGAGATTATGATGGATCTTGATTCTCCTAATCACCAGGGTCGTCCCCCAACAAACGGAATCGCAATCCGAGTCTTATTGAATGAGATATTGTTAAATCAAATATTACCATAAACGGCAAAAACGCTTAATTGATGGCCTAAATGAAGGAATTTGCCCAAAACTTAACGTGGATCAGGGCCAAAGGCCCTGAGTTGGGATCATCGGCCCCTTTCCAATCGAATTGGACTATCAATTCGTCAAAAACGGACAAACCCGAAGTTCCATAAAATTATTATTTTGCCTTCATCATTCTCCACGGGTTGAGAAAAATTCGCCCTCGAATTTGACGGGAAAGAAATATCATCATCATCAGAATTATCACCACAAAATGGAAGCTCTGGAGGCAATCCATCTGGAGGCTTTTCTGGAAAGTCCTCATGAAACTCCTCTAACAATAGTTGAACCCTGCGAGTGACCTTGTGCTCATTATCAACTGACTTCTCCACAAACACATACACTATCCCATATCCTTTCATATTTTTCTCGAACTTCACTTTGGTCAGTAAATTGACGCCATCCCCAACTATTTTTACTGAGCCCTTATCTGGAAGCAACACACTTTTCTTTCCCTCAACAGTACACATTGACTGGAAGATATTATTATGCAACCAGTCAGTGTTATTTTCCAGGGGAGTCTGAAAACTTCGCCTCACCACCAACGCTTGACTCACATCACCAACCACAAACTCCTCCTCCTCTGCTTCTTCTTCTACACCTTCACTGTCAAATACAGGCGGACCGTCATAATCAAACTCTTCTTCCTTTGTTGCTTCTTCTACACCTTCACTGTCAAATACAGGCGGACCGTCATAATCAAACTCTTCCTCCTCTATTGCTTCTTCAGTGTCTTCATTGTCAAATACAGACGGACCTTCATAATCAAACTCTTCCTCCTCTGTTGCTTCTTCAATGTCTTCAATCGTGACATCCTGAATATTATGATCACGGTGTTGGACTTCCTCAATCGGAACCTGCCCACGACGACCACGACCTCCAGGCGTATGTTGCTGCGACATAAGTGCAGCGACTTGCTGTGTCAGCAACTCCACTTGTTGACGCAGCCGTGCGATTTTATCACGTCTATGTACCTCCTCTACTAGGGCTTCATGAGTTTCTTGACGTCTCCTTGACGGCATGGTGAAGGAACGACTTCGGCTCTGATACCAACTGATGCAGGGGAAGCTTATAGGAAAGACAAAAACCTCACAAAAAGAATTTCAATTAAGAGAAATTCAATAAAATTTTATTTCATTCAATACTGAAATGCCTCAAAGGGCTTACAATGTTTAAATAGTGAAATCCTAAGAAAATTCGGAAAGAAATTACATAATAATAAAAAAATAATATTTTTTTCCAAAAATGGAAAAAATTGAGATAATGACAGATCTTGATTCTCCTAATCACCAGGGTCGTCCCCCAACAAACGGAATCGCAATCCGAGTCTTATTGAATGAGATATTGCTAAATCAAATATTACCATAAACGGCAAAAACGCTTAATTGATGGCCTAAATGACGGAATTTGCCCAAAACTTGACGTGCATCAGGGCCAAAGGCCCTGAGTTGTGATCATCGGCCCCTTTCCAATCGAATTGGACTATCAATTCGCCAAAAACGGACAAACTCGAAGTTTCATGAAATTATTATTTTGCCTTCATCATTCTCCACGGGTTGAGAAAAATTCGCCCTCGAATTTGACGGGAAAGAAATATCATCATCATCAGAATTATCACCACAAAATGGAAGCTCTGGCGGCAATCCATCTGGAGGCTTTTCTGGAAAGTCCTCATGAAACTCCTCTAACAATGGTTGAACCCTGCGAGTGACCTCGTGCTCATTGTCAACTGACTTCTCCACAAACATATACACTATCCCATATCCTTTCATATTTGTCTCGAACTTCACTTTGGTCAGTAAATTGGCGTCATCCCCAACTATTTTTACTGAGCCCTTATTTGGAAGTAACACACTATTCTTTCCATCAACAGTACACGTCGATTGGAAGATATTATTCTGCAACCAGACAGTGTTATTTTCCAGAGGAGTCTGAAAACTCCGCCTCACCACCAACGCTTGACTCACATCACCAACCACAAACTCCTCATCCTCTGCTTCTTCTTCTACACCTTCACTATCAAATACAGGAGGACCGTCGTAATCAAACTCTTCCTCCTTTGTTGCTTCTTCTACACCTTCACTGTCAAATACAGGCGGACCGTCATAATCAAACTCTTCCTCCTCTATTGCTTCTTCAGTGTCTTCATTATCAAATACAGACAGACCTTCATAATCAAACTCTTCCTCTTCTGTTGCTTCTTCAATGTCTTCAATCGTGACATCCTGAATATTATGATCACGGTGTTGGACTTCCTCAGTCGGAACCTGCCCACGACGACCACGACCTCCAGGCGTATGTTGCTGCGACATAAGTGCAGCTACTTGCTGTGTCAGCAACTCCACTTGTTGACGCAGCCGTGCGATTTTATCACGTCTATGTACCTCCTCTACTAGGGCCTCACGAGTTTCTTGACGTCTCCTTGATGGCATGGTGAAGGAACGACTTCGGCTCTGATACCAACTGATGCAGGGGAAGCTTATAGGAAAGACAAAAATCTCACAAAAAGAATTTCAATTAAGAGAAATTCAATAAAACTTTATTTCATTCAATACTAATCTGCCTCAAATGGATTACAATATTTAAATAGCGAAAACCTAAGAAAAATTCATCAAAAACGGACAAACTCGAAGTTCCATAAAATTATTATTTTGCCTTCATCAAGAGGCCTTCACTTTCAAGCAGTGGTACTGAGCCGGAGAAATTATGGCTAATAGTTTGAACGATGTTTCCTATCACCGTCGCTTTGGATTGGCGTCACTGTTTAGGAGCCCATCACTCCTATATCTCCTGGCTATAGCTTTTGGTGAAGATTTCTCCCCTGGTTTTTCTTCCATGAGATTAATTGTTTACATATTATAAAAATTTTGACTTACAGTAGAGTTTTGTGGTTTAATTTGTTCCAGTTTCCCACATATGGCGCCAATTTGTTGACGGTAAAACCTAGATCGAATGATTTTATTGGTAAACAATTACAATCAAAGTCAAAGTAAATAAAATCAACAAATCCTCTCACATACTTTGAGTTTCACCTCCTAAATTTACTAGTTTAGATGCTTAAACTAAAATAAAAGGAAAAATAGTTCTTTGAGAGTGAGATATTTGAATTTCATGCCTTCTTCGAATGGAGGGGAGGTATTTGTACATTTTCCTCCAAGCGTTGGAGTGGTCTTGCAATTTTAGTGTTATACCATGGCTACCTCTTATTAGCGATATGATAACTAATTTTGGTTAAGAATTACATTTTATTCATTTTCCAATACACCCCTTATTAACTGCTTATGGCCAGTATGTACACTGTGGATGGTTTGCAATACTTAAGGCAATCCCCCATGTTTTTTATCCTTTAATATTGTAGTTTTTGGGAAATCGTTGAGGGAGAATATTGAGATG
Organism: Fraxinus ornus; assembly: GCA_903798235.1. NCBI lineage: Eukaryota > Viridiplantae > Streptophyta > Magnoliopsida > Lamiales > Oleaceae > Fraxinus > Fraxinus ornus. The sequence continues at coordinate 5,399 of CAIGRF010230490.1, read as the reverse complement.
TGTTCAGCGGAGCAACTTTATTCAAAACCACAGGCTTCTCTATGAGGTCTAACCTATATAGTTTCCTAAGTCCGAGTTTAATATTTATATTAATTTGAGGACTTTTCTTGTTCGTGCGACGAACCCGTAATTTGCATAAATTTCCTTCATGGTGCATGACGTAGGTCATTTCTTAAGGAGATATTTTACAATAGCTATGAATGTTTAGTGTATACTGCAAGGTTTATTTGGCAGTTATCGAGGGTAGTTCTCTGCATGCATTTAAAACTCGTGCAATCCACATTTGATCTTATCCATTCAGTTGTTATATCTTGGCCAGGTGCCTAGAGGCTTTTGGCGGTTACAATTGTGAGAAATGCTTGAATGGCCTTAATTTCTTGTTGGTTCAATCGATTGTTAAGACCTTTCGAATGAACCTATAAATATATTCTTCCTTTTTACCTTTGTCGTTTCTACTGCTTGCATGTACTTTGCGACGACATTCGTGTTATCGACATTTCTTCTTATTTTTTCTTGTAATACATATTTATTCCATCCAGGTTCGTGTTCATCCCCTCTTTGTTCTCAAGATTTGTCTATGTGAGTAATTTTCTTGATTTCAGACATTCTTACCTTGGAGGTGACCATGATTGATATTTTTATCTTCGAAGGAATCTTGAAGCTTTGTTGTTGATTTTATAGTGAAAATTTCTTTTGTGACCTTTAGTGTTACTTTGGGTAGTCACTCCTAATCTAGGGTTTAGGAACATGCTGGGGATAAGGTCTCACTAATTTATATTAGTCAAAATGGGTTTATCGCTTTGCTATGCCCCAAGTACCTTTAAACCCTTTTTCTTCTAGCCACGCAACTTTTTATACCTACTGAAAATGGGGTTCTCAATCCTCTTTTTCTTTACCATCTTTTTTCCTTTGATGATGTGCATGGAAGGATTAGGTTTTACTCATCAAGAGTAGTGGTTAATCTTTCGATATTCATAGAAAGTGTTATTTTCATTACAGGGCATCATTCATGGCTTCCTCTTTCATGTGCAGGTTACATTGACATTTAGTTTATGAGAAATGAGGATTAACTCAATGCTACCTCCAAACGTCAAAAGTGGGCACCTCCTACTTCTAAAGACTCAAGAAAATCATCCGCTAATGTTACCAAGATTGATGCTAAGCTTCTTCGCCTTAGGAAAGAGCTTTAGCTTGTTAGGAATGAGTAGTTTGCTCTTTCTAATGACCTAGGTCAGGCGAAGAGTAAGAAGACTTTGCTTTTTAACCAGCTAGAGAATACCAAATAAAATAGCCTCTCGTGGAGTTTGGTCTTTCTGAGGTGAAGGCCAATGAACAAAGGTTCATGGAAGAGTTCATATAGGACATAGGCAGCAAGGTTCTTGATATTATTAGGGATTTTCATCCCAAGTGGGACCTAAGTATTTTAGAGGATTGCGAAGTGGGTGTCAAAGTCACCTCTGTTTGAGAAGACGTTTTTTTAGCCATTCAAGCTTCTAGTGATCTGTCCTTTTCTCTAGAACATGCCTCTATTCCTCCTAGCAAAGTTGCTGCTATACATCAGCCAAGCAAAAATACCCTATGGTCTAAGAAACCATCAAAGCTTGGGGCATCCAATTTAATGTTTCTAAAGAAACGCTCATCATTGTAAGGATGAGAATGAATATCATGATGGTCATGTTCTCGCTCCCGTTCACGAACTTGATGTCCTTCCCTATGGTCACGCCTCCTTGGGGACGATGATAATGCCTATTACTGGACACTTTCGAGTTTTCAGTTTCAGTTGAATGTGGGGTTTTCCCCAAGTGGACAATAAAACGGCTAAGTCTATATTATCTTCACGAGTAGCGGTCATCTCAGTTTGGATCGTCGCTAATTAAGTTTGTAACTGTTGTTGGTTAGTGGAAAGTTGTGCTAATTATTGGGTGATGACATCAAATTAGGATGAGTCCATGGTTAGGGTAATGGACTAGATATGATAAGAAAACAACTACGCAATGCATGCAATGTACTATTAGCTAAATGAAGTGTTTTGGAACTAGATATGACTAGATGACTGATGTAGATCGAGTCTACAACACACAAACAATTGGATTGTACCTTAAGAAAACAAAAAAAACATTTTTCTTATTTGATGAACAGCCAAAACCCTACAAGATATTTTAGAGTCTTAAATACTGAAATAACAGATAACCTACTGGGCCAGCAGTCCCTTAATGGGCTGGGCTACAAAGCAAAATAAGTAAATACTGAAAATAATAAATTAAAAAACATTAAGTGCCACTTTGACTCGGTAAACGAATTCAAACGCCCAAAATCCATCATAGAAAAGATATGCCATTTTCTTCAAATGCCGACCATCCAAACGTTCCAAATATGCAAGTGGTTGTTCCTCCACACTAGCATAATCATTCTTCCCGGGATCAATGGGATTTTCCCTCGAATCAGAAATGGTAGTACCGTCTTCCATATTATCACCATGGTATGGCAAAAGATGTATCACATTAAACACATCAGAAGTCCGGATATGAGAAGGAAGTCGAAGGCGATAGGCGTTGGGATTAATCTTCTCTGTAATTTCTACCGGACTAATAGTACGAGGTGATAACTTCGAATATTCATGAGAAGGCACCCGATCCATAGTCAGCACCGCCAAAACATAATCCCCAACGTCAAACTCAACAGAATATTGATGCCGATCAGCTATTTCCTTATACTTACGGTTGGACTCCAACAGCTTAGCTCGTGTCTCCTCGTGAACCTGATGCAAACTACGAACAAAGTCAACGACCGTCTCGTGCAACCGAGTCTTAGAGGACAGGGCCAATAAATCAACAGGACTGCGGGGAAGAATACTATACACAACTTGAAACGGACTGAAACCAATGCTCTTATTTCAAGCATGATTATAAGCAAACTCAGCCTGGCTGAGCCGCTGATCCCTTGAGCGAAGATTATCCCCAACTAAGCACTGCAACAAAACCACCTAAAGATCGGGTGGTAAGCACTACTGAAATTGAGTAACGTGTTAACTGACTTCTATAAGCTCCGTCAAAAGTGATCAATGAACCTCGTGTCTCTGTCAGACATAATAGAAGTAGGCAACTTATGAAGACGATAAATTTCTTTGAAAAAGAGCTGGGAAACATTGACAGCGTCAATGGTACGCTTACGAGTTATGAAGTGAGCCATTTTAAAAAACCGATCCACGACCACAAAAATGGAGTCATTACCACGCTGTGTGCGTGGTAAACCCAAGATAAAATACATGTTAATATTAGTCCAAGGAGCTAAAGGCACCGGTAAAGGTTGATAAAGACCGGCGTTCATGGTTTTTCCTTTAGCCACATGACACACCCTGCACCGCGAGACAAACTTCTCTACTTCATGACGTAAAGTAGGCCTCTCCTTCATGCAATTAGTAATGGGAGACATGATGGAGCTAAAGTGCTGAATAAATCGTCGATAAAACGACGCCAAACCATAGAAACTCCGTACATCAGAAATGGATTGTAGTCATGGTCATTGTCGGATGGCATCAATCTTAGCTAAGTCCATCGTTACCCCCACCGGATAACACCACATACCCTAAAAATAGCACACTATCGGTATAAATTACGCACTTATTACGGACTGCAACGAACTCTTTCCTACGTAAAACAACAAGGACTTCCCGTAAATGCACACCATGAGACTCATCTGACCACTGTACACCAATTTATTATCTAAGTATACAACCACACACTTACCAATAAATGGTCAAAGGGCTTTGTTCATCACCCGCATGAACGTGCTCGGTGCATTAGATAACCCGAAGGGCATAACCAGCCACTCAAACAATCCTTCCCGCGTCTTAAACGATGTATTCCACTCATCACCAGGACGGATTCTAATCTGATGGTAACCACTTTTCAAGTCTAGCTTGGTAAACACTGTTGCTCCTACCAATTGGTTAAGTAAATCATCCAATCTTGATATTGGAAAGCGATAATGGACTATTATTTTGTTGATGGCTATGCTATCAATATACATCCGATAACTTCCATCATTCTTTGGCACTAGAAGCCCGAGGACTGTACACGGACTGAAGCTATCTTTGATATAACCCTTATGCACCAACTTCTCTACATGCTTCCTCAACTCCTCATGTTCCGCGCGGGCTCATTCAATAATGCAGTCGGTTAGGTAGCGATGCACCAGGTACCAAACCAATCTGGTGCTGTATATTCCGTAAAGGAAGATGACCCTATGGAAGGTCCTTTGGGAACACATCGTAGAATTCAGATACTAAGGCGACAGTTTGGGGTGAAGACCTACTCCTCGGCTGCTATAGGAACTACTGACACTCCCGTCGCCTCAATTCCCACTAACAACAATACGATTCATTCTGCCAACATCTCACACACAAACAATGATTGAGAAAGTAGGTTGCTACTGTCCCCTACTGAAGAGGTACAATGAGCATCCTTGGAGGGTATAAATACAATCTTCTTACCCGAAAAGGTGAACGTATACGCATTTCGACGCCCTTCATGACACACATCCCTATCAAATTTCCATGGACAACCCAACAACAAATGGCATGCATCCATAGGCACCACATCACACGAAACATTATCACGATACACACTGCCAATAGAGAAAGGTACCAAGATATGTTTAGTAACACAAGTTTCATTACCTCATCTCAACCATGCTAGGCTATAAGGAGCATGATGGGGTTTAGAGCCTAAATTCAGCTTCTGTAATGCTGCCTCTGATATCACGTTTTCATAACTGCCTGAATCAATGATGAACCTCACACCTTCCCCTAATGGTGCACATGGACAGAAAGATGTTTAGCTACAAGTCCTCGGACGACCCCTTAGGCATAAGGCACGCCCATCGCACTACCAAAAGAGGTCCCATGTCACCCATATGCACTACTTCATCCTCCTCTTCTTCATTTACCACATGAACGGGATCTTAAACATAGGATTGTGTTGCTTCTCCAATCAACAAGTCTGGACATGACTGTTGATCCGATGGACAGTCCCTCCTCAAATGACCAAAACCACCACAATTGAAACACTGACTGCCACATCCTCGTCTACAAAAAGGAGCCCAACCACTCGAACTTACGGTTGGAGGAGCCACTTGTCAAGTGTTCCTATCAACGCCCCGACCCCCAGATGTGGAAGATTGGGACGGACCAGATGTGGGATTTAGGACGAATGGTCGACCCCCACCTCCTAATCGACCACCAAAACTGCTTACTAAAAATGACATGTTTGCTGAATTTCAGCCTGAGGTGCACATTGATGAGCCTGAGAAATAGACAGTGGAGAAAACATATTAAGAACATCCTGCAATTTTCACCGTAGCCCATCAATGTAGCATGCCACCAACTGATCCTCTGACTC